>JAZGTJ010000250.1:0-62869 GCA_036877575.1 Botia almorhae
GTATGGAAGTATGGAATGAGAAGTATGGAAGTATGGAATGAGAAGTATGGAAGTATGGAATGAGAAGTATGGAAGTATGGAATGAGAAGTATGGAAGTATGGATGATGAGAAACAAAATATTTCCACCACATTTCCATGTCGTTCATTTTTTGGATTAAGTATTCCTTCTGATAGTATTTAGATCAGGGATGGGCCACTGTGCTGCGGAGTTCAACTCCAACCCTGATAAAACTCACCTGTCTGTGGCCTTCTAGTAATCCTGATTATCTGGTTCAGGTGGGTTTGATTAGACTCGGAACTAAACTTTGCAGGACGGTGGCCCGCCAGGACCAAGTTTGCCCATCCTGGATTTAGAGGCTCTGTAGGTATTTAAATGTTCCTCAAATATAATCAGCATGATCAGAATAAGACATTCTGCTGTTCTTAAATAATGCCATATATTATGCTGTGTTTTATACTGTATATTTATTTATATTATTCTGCTTTAGCTGGAACTATCTGCACAGACTCTGTAACCTCAGAACAGGTGGATACATTTGCACTGGGCATGCATGTTGTTCACACACACAGACATAAATAAGGCAAAGCTAATGAGGTCCGAAACGTACCTGCCAAACACCTACAACAGCGTTGGCTATAAGAATTAGCAAGATTACAAAAGGCTCCACAAATGCAGTGATGGTCTCCTCCCCTTCTTCAAACCAGGCCAGCACCTAGAAAAAAACAAAAATGAATACAGGTTAAAAATGGTCTCTTTAAAACAGAACTCCATTCATGTTTTTGCTTCATTTATGTAGTTCAGGAAGTAAGCCCATATAAGGAGATATTATCAACAACTGAAAGATCTTCCAGGGAAGACACGACTGGAACACCTAACGTGCGTCGCTTAGTCACATGACTCTCTGAAACGCGAGGCTTGACAGGAACGTGGCTGTGCGCCGAGTGTCAAAATAGACAGTCTGTCGTCAGCGAGTGCGTGACTACATTTATTGCGTGCCAAGACAAAGCGCTTAATGAGCCAGCAGTGTGAATTTACGGGCATGCTGACAGGGTCCAGAGAGAGCCCAGACAACTCTGCTGCTCTCACTCCTTCATGTAATATGATCCAATTAAGATGAACCGGCTTTCATCAATCTAATCTCTATGGGTATAAGTGTAACCAGGCCACACATGAGATCTCATTGGTGAATGAAACCAGAACCCCTTAACAGTCTCACACAGTCACATCAAATCTAATAAGACGGAATCGAATTTAAGTACTTTAGCACCTACCCACATATTCTAGTACAAGCAAAAAATGTGGCACGATGTTTTTAATCTTTGTTTATCCAATTCAAATGTTACATCCTGTAAACAGAATACAAAGCACAATGGCTTCAGCTTGTCAGAAACTCAATCCATTAAATAAGATGCCACTCAAACTCGTTCAATTGACTTCAATTACAAAATGTCCTTCTGGAAGGAGTGAGCTGTGATTGGCCCTGATGGGATCATGCACTGTTCTGATTGGATAGCACACTCATCCCATGGGAACAGTGTTGAGTGCTAACAGATAACAGAACCCAATGAGGTTAGTGAGGGTGAGCAAAAAACAACGTCTCAAAACCTCTGAGTTGCCTTGCTGTCTGCTCTCTACATAGGCAGCTGCCTTCTGAAGCAGCATTCTACATTATGTAACCTCACAATTTAGAACAGTCTACATCGGCAGCACAAGAGATTTACATACACGGTTATTCATTAAACACATGCGTCTATCCTATGATGCTAAGCTAACCGCAGAACCATACTGATCGCCAAGGATGTTTTAAATAATACATTTTTATCACTACTTTCTTAATACTGAATGACATTTGTATTCACCCTCTCGGATGTATTAGTTTACCATGCTTACCGCAATGCATTATGGGATTGTCTTCCCCTCAAAGGACATACCCAACACTGTCTTAGCATTTAGCCAAATTAAAATATCTTGTAAGGTAATAATTACATCTTTTGAAACAGCCTTCGCATCAGGTGCCTTAAAATGTTGCCTCGATAGGCAGCTCACTAGGTTTTGGAACACAAAAGGACGGCAACACTTGTGAAATGTCACAACAATACAAAAACGTCAACTGAGAAGGCGCGTAATAAGCGGCCAATAGGAGAAGTGCAAGTCACCATATTTACGACACGTCACCTTTCTCCCTTGCTATATATTTGTCATGCAAACAATTACACTGTAGTAATACTCCTCAGTGTTGATGCAACAAATAGAGATTTTTCAGCAACCCACAGGTCTAAACACAGGAAGTCGATGACAAAGTCAGTTTAACACAGTTATTTAACCTCCAGGCCTGGTTACTTTACAGTCAGTTCTCAGTGAGATCCTTCTAATCCCTCTCTCACTCGCACCATGCCTCTGATTCCAGCAGAGGAACATGATACAGAACAGACGCGTGTTCAAGGCTTCACACAGCATTCATGAACCGCTGTATATCAGCACCTTGCAGCATGATGACAGGACAGCTTCTTGCAACATGATCGTAAGTTCCCACAAAGCATTTATGGAATCCTCAGATATCTTTCAGCGGTATGGGGTCTTACTAAAGACAATAACAGTTTGCTTCGATTGTGTTATTACTCACTATTGATTTATTAAATAACATGATACAGAGATTGATTACATAATAATAATTTTTAGAATGAACAAATAAAATCTTAATCATAAGCTGTCATTTAACTAGGCCATAATAAGGCATATATGCTTACTGAATATTATATGGCTTAGCGGTTTATGAAAAAGCACATAAGATTTTCCTCTGCAATTTAGAAAGAAACTTGTATCTTGAAATACAGTCATGTCACAACGATGCTCTAAAAATCTGCTCAAAATTGGATGCTTAAAACCACTGATTATTGATCATGCTTCAAATTTGCAATACACAACTTTCGTAGTGCTCTCTACCACCCCCTCTGTTCGAAACATAGAATTGCAAGTTACGTACTTTTCATTACACGTTGAGGTCAAATGAAGCCAAACTGACAATACCTGCGAAATCGGACCCGACAGCTCAAGTTATAAATTATAAACTTACCATTGAAGATCAGGGCAATGTAAGGAGATCGTGTTTAACACTGATCTGTCATGTACTTGCTCATTAACTGATTTGTGTTCATTTAACCCAAAAAAGTTACAGATTGCAGTTAAGCGCACAATTAATATCTGCATAAGGAAGGCTACACCTTGGAATAGGACACTGTATTTAAATTAGCGTCTTTAAGTACTTACAAAGGAGATACAAGCTGCCAGGAGAAGAATCCTCACTAACAGATCCTCAAATTGCTCCACCACCAACTCCCACAGCGATTTACCTAAAGACAAAGACACGTGAATACATGACAATAGAGACCAGGGTGTGGGAAGCATTAAAATAAGCTTGTGATTTAAAAAAGCAAACAAAAGGATTACCCTCTTCCGCAGGCAGTTCTGTGGGACACCCGGAGAGTCACAACAGAGAGAGATAAAGGGAGAAAACGAAGGATTAGATGCGAAAAGTTCAGGTATCGTCAATATTCTGCATTAGACTGACTCGACATAAAATTGTGAATTTCAGAGCTCCTTAAGAACGCTTTAGAAATGACATAAGCAATAAAAACAGGCTGTACACAACGGAACGAAAGAAAACACAAATCCGAATACTAAAAGTTTTAATGCGTCTGATACGCCGCTTGAAAGCAGCAGTGGCGTCACTCCCCGTCCTTTCGGACCCGTGCCGGCGGATGAAACAAATACCGCCGCATGTGCTCGTGTGCGTCCGGTCTTTTACAGGCCTAACAATGCGTGATCAACATTGTGCAATCACCTTAGCTTTCTAGTAACGTGCACTGACAAGCCCAAGTCGCCTCGGTTAGCATTAGCCTGGCCGCGCTCCTTGACTTACCGTTCGGTCCCCATTTCTCCTTCTGCCGCTTCACTTGCTCCAGGCCGAGTCCCGTGCTCTCGTTCACGGCGAAATAGCTGTAAACTTCCTCTACCGTCTTCGTGTGTGCGTTCTCCATCGTGCACGGATGAACAGCCTGATTGCGATCGGACTCTCGAACCCAGAACGGGCTTCTTCAAGCCGTTAGTCCCAAGACCTTCGGACCCACGGAAACTTGCTCGAAAATGTAGTGATTCGGAAAGCAGAGTAACTTAGTGCAACACTTAAAATCGCCAGAAAACGGGAAAAACTATCCCAGACTAATTGAACAAAACATATACAACGCACATTATACACTCGCCGGTTAAGTTTGATCAGTCCTTAAGGGCGTCTTTATGATAAACTAGATTAACGAACGAGTCCCCCAAACAGTCTCTCGTCCTAACTGCTCGGATCTATCTTCGGTTCATGCCCGTGAACAGCCCGTACACTGCCGGTGTCCGCAGTTCTAGCACCATCAGCACCAATCGCGTGTCTGCGCTCCGCCGCTCTCCTGATCCGCATGCACCGCTCTGGCTGTCCGCATGTGGAATGCGCTCATTGGCTGCGCGGACTCCGGAAATCCCGTTCCTTTCTTTGACTTTTCTTCGTCACTTCAGGGTGAATCAGCTGATCCACTTTTCTAGAAGCGTTGGCCGACGTCATTTCAGATGAAGACGACAACGTGTAAAGAGGGTCGTAAATGAATTACAAGAGTACGAGACGTATGTGGATTCAGCGTCTTGGGTTCAAGTAGACACCCTGGTGCCACAAAATCAACATTTTGGTTTGTTTGGGAGAGCGGGGCAAGTTGTCACAAGAGTTTTATCTCTAACTGTAATGGGTTAACTATATAACTAAGGGTTATATAGTTTATAGTATATAGTTAACTAAGGGCTAACTAAATAACTAAAGTCAATGTAACCCGAAGGTGTTGTAAGGTCAGAATAATATTTATGTAAGACAGGTTTGTCACAGGTCGTTAAAACGTTTCAACAATATTATGATATTTTCATGTTACCTTTGACATTTTCTGCTGTTCAGGAATCCGTTTATGCCTCATAATTGTTTTGCAGACTTGAGCTTATACAGAAATTGGCTTAAAAATAAACCTAATTATTATTCATTGGAATACAACACGTAAAATCTAGCCTATTTGCATTTTGTTAGAAAACATTTAGTCAGTTGCCATGAATATGATGAAACCCCCGATATAACTTCTTAAAGTTAAACTGCTTTAAATGGAGGAGACCACAGAATTACCCCCCCCCACATTGTTCAGAAATCTGTATATATCAAAGATATATCAAAGAATTCTATCAGAGTGTCACACGAATACATCCATTATCTCATGGTGTTTACCTAAAGATCAATGGGTGATTGGTGAAGCTACTACAAACAGCTTCATGCTTTGGAGATCATTATTGTACCCTCAGAACCGACACGCTTCAGCTAACACTGTTTGGTTGTAGGAATGTTTTCCTAACATTTCTTTAAAGTAACAAAAACAGTAAAAATGATATTTTAAAAGTCCTAGAAACATTCAAAATGTCCTGTAATTCTAACAACATAAAAATAACATTTTGATATATGATTGTTAAAAACATTCTGCTAACATTACAGCAAGACCGTTTTTTGACCATTTTAGGAGAACTTTTAGAAAACATTACTATTAACATTAGAAAACGTTTGCCAACATTCTGAGAAGGTTCCCTGGCAACCCATTTTTAATGAATAAAGTGAATTCATCTGAGATATGTCTAACTGATTAAACAGTTAAACATGCAGTGAGGGGTCCAAATTGTGAAACCTTGTCTGTATTTATCTTGTTGCATTAGTATAAAAGTGTTAAAGGTAGGTCTGGATTTCTTCTCATAGTTAAAAGAAGGTTATTTTGATGTTGTTCTTCACAGTTTCCCAGGCATTATTAGTAGTTAAAGCTTATATTTGGACAAAATAGATACGGCTACTCACTAAATACTGTTTTACTTATACAAAGATGGAATGGAACCACAAATAAGATTAACTTGGACTCAGGGTCTGCAAAGATTTTGCCACACCACAGGCTTAGATAAAAGATACGAAACAGCCAAATTAGTTTAGCAGAAGCTTGGTTGTCATGGAGATATAACATTGTGCTTTCCATGTTGTTTGTTTGTACGTCCAATCTGATTCTTCCTGGTATCTTTTTGCAATACAAACATTTATTAACTGCTTCAGTTCAAATGAGCATTGATGAATACACAACAAAACATATACACTAACATCGCTTGGTACCATACAAAGTTCATATGACTCATGAAAACAGGACTAATTGCCAAAAAGAGTTAAAATCAGTCTGTCTGTGAAGATCTCTGATAGTTGCAAGGCAGAGGGTTCGTTTCCCTGACTACCACCGTGTTGGCTCTCTAGAAACATTACTTTCATATTTCGAATTACTTTCAGCCTTATCTGCACTAATTTATTCTAGATGAAAATAGATAAGCGAGGTGAGATGCTGCAGATACATTCTGTGTTATGCCAATGTGGGTTCATTATGATATATTGGTCATGAAAATACACCTGAAAGCCATTAGCGACTACAGTAACACCCCCAGTAACCATTATAAGGAATAAAGCAAAAGGTGATCCTTTTGTAGTGTAATTCCATTCAAAAGGTCAGCTGAGCCAGTAAATAGCCCTTTTAGATGCACTTAATAGCTTCTGCCAATGTTTTTTTATGGGTTTCGAATAGCTACACAAACCTTTAAAAAATACATTTATTAAAAACACATCAAATACAGGTGTTCTGTCATTCTAGCAGGCAGAGTTGTAAAAACACCTGCTACAGATGTTTCTGTAAGATTGAACATAGGCATGCTTTGTTTGAATGTACCATCGTGTACTCTGTGTAAGACAATGTGGTGACAGTTGAATGCTAAACATATCAACACAAGATAAGGTCCAGATCCCAGCTAATAATTTTAGGTTGTACAAATGTTTCCAGAACGTTTCCATTAAGTAACAAAAATGTAAAAAGTCATTTTAAAAGAAACATTCAAAAAGAAACATTCAAAACTACTTATGAACGATAGTTTTTCTATATAATATATAACGTTCTACTAACGTTACTGCACTGACTTTTTGATAACTTACAGAGAACTTTTAGAGGACCTTAGCCAATGTTCTGAGAACATTCCCTGTTAGCTGGGATGACAAATCTCTGGTAACCATAGTCAGGCAGATAGATCTGGAATTATTCCAGCATGTGTGCCATCCGATGAAACATCCAGGAACTGTACACAAACTGCTCCTTTTGTCACCTGAGCATGTGTATTTATTTATTAAACCATCCTCTTGTTTGGGTTTCATAGATTGTGGAATATAGTTCCCAGCAACTCTTTCTCATAGTCAGTCTATATTTGGTATCAGCCCTTGGGCTGTGATCCATATTCTCGCCTTTTATGGTGCTATCAAAGGCAAATGTAAGATTCTGGTATGTCAGAAGGATTGTAAAGCTCTTAAGATAAAGGACTGGTCAGGATGTATTATTGATTCACTGATTCAGGATCATTTACAGGCACTATTGGGCTTAATTATGCCCTCTTAGGAATAAACATTTATTTCATCTTGATATAACATATAATAAACACAACCACAATACGCTTTTTTGAACTAAAAAAAAGCGCAAATGTTCTCCTAGTAATTCTGTATATCTTAGAGAACGACGGACAAAATGTAATTTGTGTCTGCCACCGTGTGTATATTAGCTGTTATTGCACCACATTTCAAGATCTTTATTGTCATCTGTACTAAGTACAATAAAATTCTTATTTTGTCCATTAAGAAAATGGATTTCAATACTTTATCATACTTTATATGATCGTATATATAGTTAAAAATAATGTTATATAATAAATATAAACTTTTAATACTTTTGAAAGATGTCTTATTCTGCTTATGAGACACAGAAAATGATGTCACCCATGTTTTCAGCAGTATGATTAAGGAAAGCGGTGGGTGTCTGGACCCGTTGACTTGGCTGTGTCTCAAAGCCTATCGAACTGCCTATGTAGGCAGCAATTTTGGGCGTCATTTAAAAGCGCACAGCATTTTTCGACCTCGCATGCGTTGGTTAGTCGAAGCTCCCCAGCGATGGCCAAAACTGCAGTCTAAGTAGACTGCTCACTTCGGTTGGAAACACAGCCTTTGAGTCAGTGTTAATATCACATGTAGGTTTTATCTGTTCTCGGCGTAGGTGAAGTAGATACATAGACGCACAGCTCGGCGACTAACAATTTAGTCTACAACACTGGTTCTTGTGAATGTATTTTGTCTCTTTTCATTGGAGACTTGATATATTTAGGTGAAATTAGTTAATATAAAATGACTGAGCAATCGGCACTGCTTCTGCGAAAACAGCTAGCAGGTAGGTGGCTAACTGTTAGCATAAAGAGTGTGCTATAATCTTCAGTATTGCACGTTAACTGTTTTAATTTACACTTTAAAACAAAACAACGTAATGTGTGAATATACTGACTGTGTCAGTGTGTTTGCGTATAAATTTAGGCTCAGCATTTCCTGTTGTAAAGTAATCGATCACAAAGCTTTGCTAGCGTAAAAGCCGAGTAAGTTGCTGAGGCAAATACACGTTGATCGCCTAGGTTTGGCCTTCATTTCAATACAATTTTTTTATTAAATAATATTAAGACAGATATGCCTATTATTGGAATTTGTTCAGTTAATTTTTAACTTTAAAATACGAGTTAAAACATAAATACATTTGTGACATCTGACACGTGTTAGTAAGACATGAGCAAATTATGGATCTTCTAACAGGGAAACCAGAACACGCGCTTTGCTTGCATAAGGTTTGCTTCTTATTTAACGCAATAACCTGTAAATCAATACATGACAGCCGTTCAGTTCTTGCATTTGAAATGCGTTAAGTCATGCATGTCAGTGTTGTGTTGTGTGTGTGACCCTACAGAGCTCAACAAAAACCCGGTGGAAGGTTTTTCTGCAGGTCTGATTGATGATGATGATATATATCAGTGGGAGGTGGTCGTGATCGGCCCTCAAGACACACTGTTGTAAGTATTGACCATTAACTGGCAATGTGGTGTGTTTTGGTTTAGCTATATATATATATATATTGAGAACTGACTAATCTGGTCTCCTCCAACGCATTAATCTCTGATGTTAAAGAAAAGTAGTTACTAATGTTTCTTATTCTCGGTTTGTAGTGAGGGTGGATTTTTTAAGGCGCATCTCATTTTTCCTCATGATTACCCACTTCGGCCTCCCAAGATGAAGTTTATTACGGAGATTTGGCATCCTAATGGTGAGTGTTTGTGTTATTTTAAGTGCACTTGGTCCTCTGTGGCTGGCTGGTACTGTTAATATTCTATATTCAATACTGTATTCCTTATCTCTGTTTAACGACAGTTGCAAAGAATGGAGACGTGTGCATTTCCATCCTACATGAGCCCGGAGAGGACAAATTTGGCTACGAGAAACCAGAGGAGCGCTGGCTGCCCATCCACACCGTAGAAACCATCATGATCAGTGTGATCTCCATGTTAGCCGACCCCAACGGCGACTCGCCGGCAAACGTGGACGCTGCTGTAAGTTCAGTGATTTTGTGTAGCGCCGTAATTAAATTCAGTTGCTTTTATTAAAGAATTTGTGTTCACCTTGCAGAAGGAATGGAGAGAAGATCCCAACGGGGAGTTCAAGAGGAAAGTCGCCCGCAGTGTGAGAAAAAGTCAAGAGATGGCGTTCGACTGAAGCCCCGTCATTGGTTACGTTTATTAGTACATATACTGTCTTATCAGTTCCAATCTTTATCTGGAGGTCAAACTCGAATTTCGGTTGGATTTATTTCCCTCTTTCTGTGTTGATTTTAAAACCCATTAAAAGCTTTTGTGTGGCAACGCTTCATTGCGCGAGTCAAACTGTAAACACCCACCCCCTCCCAGATGAGTCGATTTTCATATTGTTACAGCTTTCATGTTTGACAGACTCTGCACCAATTAGAAAACTCAAAGCAAAGCCAGAGTAGGTTGTTTTTCGGAATGTGAGAGTTCTATCACGTTGTCATTGTCGATTTCCGCTCATCCTCTAGTGTGTCCGAATTATTTATTATCTTAATTATGATACATAATGTACTGCATGACATTTGTTTCGACTCACTTTTTTATCTGCTTCTGAGCCATCAGTTTCGAACAGTCTTTTATGCAATTCTGGAGTGTTTTTGTGCATTTAGGATACCGGTAGAGGTTCCCTCTCTTCACTGATATGTCAGACAGCCCCGCTCCCTTAAAAGTCAATACCACAGGTGTCTCTCAACAGGAGCCATCTCTAATCTCTGCTGCCTTAAGTTGTTGTCCTCTAAAAAAGGGAAATTGTATTCCGTGATGTCAAGTCTAAATGTCTATTCCGTTTTTGAGCTGGAATCCTCTTTTGGACAAACCAAAAAGTTAGATATTTGCATGAGAGACAGAGACTATTTTTTGTATTAAGCTCAAACGCTGTATTTTTTTGTGTATGTATATATGATGTATTGTACCATAGCTATAAATTGAGACGTGTTTCATAACTCGTTTATGGCTGTTTCTGTTCACTGTTCTGTTCTCAAAAGCCTCATCATTGCTCATTAAATTGTAGCATTTGTCCTAGGTATCATTTGTCATCGTGTTGTTCTGTTAAGTTCTGTCTGTCTTATGTCATGCAACAAAGCAGTTACCTCAATAACCTTTGACGGTGCATACGATACTTAGCAACAAACGACTTTAACGTTTGCTATTGTGCTAATGCAAACGTAAGTTTCTCGTTTTAAAGACACAACGATACTGAGCAATAATTTCCACCCTTTCAAACTGGTATTGGACACATTTTTTGATTTAATCTCATTTACTTGTATGGTCCTCGGCAGCAATTTGATTTTCCAGCACTGTATGTATGTAGATGTCACGTTTTTCTGCAGAAATCTCTGCTGTTTGCCTAACATGTTCAGATAAATAAAAACATTACTATGCTCCCTATGCAGTGTACTAGTATGTCTTCATTCACTGACAAGAGATGTTTCTCTTTAACAGATTTTATTGGATCCGCTCCTGTTTAATGTGATGTATCACAAGCCAGTATTTGATTATGCTTGATATCACCAGTAAAAAAAGATCTATAGTATCAGAGGAAACACATTTACACATTTGTTAAAGAAAAACAGACATTACAGAAAGACTGCATTCGCACTGAAGTACCAAGAGAGATCCTGAGTCGACTTTTACTGTCCAGGTGCAGACAGACTTTTGTTCATAAACTGTTTTTTTACAAAGCACACCCACCACTGAAAAACACAGATATTGAAATTATTTCATTAGAATTCAGATTCATGCTTCTTTATTGTGTAGTATGTCATATAAGCTCCATATTTAAGACACTCAAAGGTAATAATTAAAGTTAATCTCAACCCCCTGTAGCCTAATATGATTATGATATGATAATTACTTGCCTAAATTGCAAAGTAAACAGCATAAAAGTATTCGTCATACTGCCTTTGTGTTGGTTTTAATTATAAAAATCAGCATCTAGATCATTAATATATTATTGAGGGAGAGTTTGCACATTACAGTAAAGACATTTTGAAAGAAAAATATACATACGTTTTATTTTCCTTATGAAATCTATTTTAATATGTATTTTATATATTTATATAATTTTTTTCTTTCCCTTTTGATTTTTGACCATTTCTTCCTCTTTCCTCAATACCCTTTATTTGATGACAATATTTTGTGTTACTTTACCTTGCTTGGTTTGTCTGTCTGAGGGTCAAACACACGGTCACACAATCTCAGGCCTGTCTCCTGTCGGATCTGTTGCAGGTAACCTCTCATTGTTTCTGCCCAGATAAAAAACAACCATATGTAGATCAAACCGGGAACCAGCAACAACATTTCTCATATCAGAGGATCTCTGTTACTGTGGAAGTTTTGATGACTTGTGACGTACCTTCCTCCTGTTTGTTGGAGGGTTTGGCATACATCGCGTTCAGAGGAAATCCGGGTTCTCCAGGGATCGGGAAGTTGGTGATTCCCAGCGTGTACATCTCTTTCTCTCCTTGTCCTCTTGAGCTACACTATAAATCATTCACAACGCTGTAGTTAGTTTCTTAAGAATGATAACTTAGAAGAAACCGATGCCTGACAAAATTAAAGCTGCAATGCATAACTTTCGCCTCTGTACCGCCATCTCTGTTTGAAACATGAAATTGCAGGTTACTTCACTTACTTTTCTTTATGCAAGAAGCCAAACTGGAATTTTCAGGGAAATGGGGCCCAACAGCTCAGATCATAAATCATTATTATAAACCTACCATTGTGAATCGAGGTAAGGTAAGAAGACCACGTTGAACGATGATCTGTCATGTACCTCAATAACTGATTTCTGTTCATTTTTAACCAAAAAGGTTACAGATTGCAGCTTTAATCAACGCACTTATTAAATATCCCAGAAGGATTTATTCCGCAGTTTTTACCTTTTGGAGCTTCTTGAGGCATTCGGAGATGTAAAGAGTGGTGTAAATCAGAGTTCGGTCGGCCTCATTCTATCAAAGCAAAATAATAATAATAATATAAAAGCAACAAAGGTCCACATGAGCATTTGATATTCAGCTTAAACTCATGTGGTAAGACACGTGCATAAATACGTAGATAACACTGAAATCAACTAAACCACACCTGTGCAGAACTAGTACAAGTCTACATAACCAGTTAGCAAGAGACCCAAATGAGACTCTAGAATTACTGTACAGTTAGACATCCCTTACCTTAATTTCATAGTTCTTAAAGAACACGTTGGCTTTGAAGTAGTAGATTGCCTCGTCGATAATATCCGTGTCTTTGGCTAAACGTGGAAACAGGAAGAAACAGTCGATGAGTCACATACTCGGCGCTACTGCTGGCCATTTATGGAAGAATCGCCCCTGTCTTACATCTCGCAGCACTGGCGAAACAAGCATGTAAACCAAACTCTCTCTCTTACTTTCTTTAGGTGCAGGACCCTTAAACTGTGTTTTGAGGGGCAGTAACGCCATATTTCCCACCAATTTGGTGTCGCCATCCATCAGGTTCGAGTGGTAAGCCTAAGAGGGAGAGATTGAAAAATGCATACAGTATTATAGCGCCATTTCCTTTTAAAACCCAGCAAAATGTAAAGATGACCACTGCTCTGAATACAGATGTGTAGATCCAGTTGTCTATATCATGCAGAGATGCAAGAGTGTCGTGTCTAACATTATATTTCTGATGCTTGCACGTGTATCTTTAAAGCTAATGCGTGTTGAGTTTAAACGTAGTTAAATACATGTAAATTAAAGTCGAAAAGCGAGTAAGATTATATATCGGTTAGCTACTCCGCTAACAACGCTAAAGCGTTTTTCTAACCCGTTTCTTTTCTGAAACGCGAAACAACAAACTGCACAAATGACACACAAATGCGTCAGTTACCGAGGCAGTTACGTTTACAGCTTTCTTACCGGCATGTTTGTAAAATATGTCCTAAATTTGACAGGCAAAATGTACGTCTCAGCGCTGCAAGCCGCCGCTTCCGCTGTCCCACCCTACAGCGATACAGGAAGTTTCTGCGTTGGAGATTTTAGTGCAACACCCCGACATGACCAGTGGGGGCGCTATTCGCCTTCCTGCTCACTCGTTTTCAATCATTTATTTGCATGACTAATGCTAAGAAAAGATAAGTTGATTGCTAACTATTTGAGATATAACCATACCATCGTCACTGATAAAATAACACAACACGCCACACTAATTTGTCACTTTCATATTTTTATTGCAAAAATAAATATACAGTTCTAAAAAAGGAATACTTTTAAAAAAAACCTCTGCAAAGATTGAGACAGCACAGGTTTGGGTTGCATCCTTCAGATAATGACATGATGAAGGGCTGTAAACCTCTTCACCATTGTCAGATCCTAAATCAGGTCTCAACAGCAGAACACATGCTAACTTAGTTTGGCATTAGAATACACAAGTTTAATGCCACTTGCTCAAGAATCATCTGCGTCTTGAAACAGCTCGTCATAATTGGTGTTACTGGGTTCCTCATCAACTTCCTGCAGAAAAAGAAAATGTGAATGTGTTTAATGTCACATTTGTTGTAATTTGTGCATTTGCATTTGTTGCAAAACACATTTTAAGTCTTTATTTACAACAGGCTAAATAAAGATATCACCAATCACTTTGGCTTTTCGATAAATAAATGGTAGCTTTATACCCACCTTGGGCTCTTTAAACTCTAGGTCTTCACCATATTGTATGGAGAAGTCTATGTGCTGCAGGACGATGTTGATGCCCTCCTCATCAGTGCGATCGAAGGGCAGGAAACGAACCATACTGTAATCATCAATCTAAATACAAACAATGGAAGTTCAACTTGTGAAAATGCTTCAACAAGAAATGTCCATAGCAAATGTATGTGGGCTTTAATATTTATGGTGTTCAAACGATTATCTTACCAAACCACATATGGCCTTTGTTAATTTCCTAAATTTCTTGCTTCTCAAAGCTACAGAGTTGTCCTCCATCATGGAGTACATATCCGGGTCCAAATATCTGCAAATAAAACAAAAGACATTGTTACATATAAACATGTTGATTTGAAATGTATTTATGGTTGTTTGGCAGACTGGGTCACTCAGAAACATACTTCTCTATTTCCTTCTTAGCTTTCGGGCTGAGCAGATCCATCTTGGTCATGATGTTAACTTGTGGTATTTCCAGCATCACCATAGCACTCAGGGCAGCCATAACTCCAGAAATAAACTAGATAATGAATTTCAACAAAAATATTAAACAACACTTCACAGTTTACAGATGCAATATAAAATCAACTCCACATATCAGCTTAGCAACATAAAACATAATGCTAGAGTATTTGATGAGTATATTTTGCACATTTACTCATCAAATATGGCCATTTTAAGGAATAATTTAAAACAATGTACGCAAAAGATACACCATTTTGTCAACTTACCTTAAATGTCTCCACCATGAACTGCGAGTCAACCAAGAAGAGCCCACACACCCGGAACTCCCACTGCTGTAGCTGTTCCACAAGCTGCTTCATCACGGGCAGATGAGTGTACAGCTCGATCTGACCTGCAGTCAGAAGAACACACTTATCATTCCTCAACACAAGCAGGCCCATCCACAGCTCGATTATTGTACAGCTTCTCACCAGGGCAATCAAACAGTATGTAGTCATCCTCCACATGACCAAGACTCTCTTCCAGCCAGTCAAAGTTGCTGGAGAAGTACTCCATGCAGAAGACCAGACCTCCATTTGGGCCGAATCTCAGGGAATCATCCTCCATGACATCATCCACCTGAATTAGCTCTCGAATATCTGTGCATTCAAATCTCTTAATTAGATTTTATTCTTCTTCTCTTTATTAGACATGTACTGTAGTTGTTTTGGTGTTTTCATGAATCAGTCTACAAATATTGGGGGGGGGGTTGTAATTACTGTTCTTGATTTTGGGGTGGGGTGGGGCGAGGTAACCCCCTCCCCAATATTTGTAGAATGATTAATGAAAAGACATGTACGTTCACACTGTAACCCCCCCAATGTTCAAATCAAAACTACCACCCTGACTGTACATACTGTCCACTGTAAACATGCATTTCCCACCTGCCATGACAGGGTAGTTAAAATGTTCTGCAGCGGGATCCAGATTCACCACCTGTACAGATCTGTTGATGGCCTGGCAATGTTCTATCATGGTGGCGCAGTAAGTGCTCTGTAAAAAAATCAAATCATACGTTTGCGGACGATTCTATAGGAAACCAACATGTCATAGAAATGCAACGATATATAATCGGTTCAAGCATTTTATAAACACTAGATTATTAACCAACAGTATTTAGGTTTAGCGATTAAGCATAAATATGAATAAAATAAACCGATTTATTGCCAGATGACCGAAAAATTAGAATACGAACAGTCTTGTTGTCCTGGGACAAATGTTACCTTTCCACTTCCGGCCGGGCCCATCACCAGCTGTGCATAGCGAGGCATTGTCACTTCTTTAGCTCAAATAACACGAGATGTAAAGTCGTTTTAAATTCTTTAACAAATAAACGCTAAACGCCCAGTGTTTCTATCACGTTATCTTCAACGTTGCCTACAGCAGCCATGCTTCATTTCGGTCAGCTACGGAAGCCCGCTGAGGTCAAAAAGCTGAAAACGCGAACATGACATCTGGTGTGTCGCTTGTAAATAATCCACAAGTCGCAGTTGAGGAAGCGCTTCAGCGTGAACACGTGACATTTCTTGAAAACAACAGTCTGTACCACAAGACGTCATTTTTGCCATTAGACTGCATTTATACTGTTGGAAGTTATTACACAAGTAAATATTACACAAGAAGTTGTATTTACACAAATATATACATATCTGTAAATTATATGCATAATATTATAAAACTATTATAGTTTCATTTTATTAATGAAAAATAAAGGCCCTTCTTACACATACCTGACACATTAATGGTTCAGGTTTAAATAAGTGCTGTAAAAATTTCACTTTAACAATGAAGTCTGTAAAATATGCCCGCGATGCATTACTATATGCATTTTTCAAATATTTAAAATAAAATAAATAGCATCACACTGCTTATGTGATATGAGGTTTTATTGTATGAAATATGATTTCACACGGACCACGATAAACATCTTGTGGCTTTGAAATAAACAAATACGCCACATACCAAATCTAAAGACTGCTTCTTGCTGATATTACGCGAATACAAAATTAACAAACCCAATTGAACTATATTCTGATGACATATAAACATTATTATATATTACATTAAAATAGCGCATTAACAGCTCAGGCGTGTTCAGACGTGAAGGAATGACGGGACAGGCACAGCAGCAGACACCCGCCTACAGCTTTAACACTTTTTGTATTCGATTCTCTCGACTTTGACGTCATCACCGATGAGCTGGTAGACGTACGTTACCACTGTGGATGCCTGAATGTCCATCAATACAAACGATGGTGTGACGTTGCTGTGGCGACACAAAAGTTCAGTACATTAGCAGTACAACATAACCTTGAATGTAACTTTGACTATATATGGTGTAACCGTGCTAAATACTACACCTTTCCAGTGCACTATAGGCCCCTGTGGCTGATCCAGGGTTGATATAAAATTTGTTCTCGTTCTCAAAGGCCTCAAACTTGTGTGTGTGGCCCGAGATGAGAATATCCACGTCCAGTTGTCTCTGAAGCAGCGCAAGACTGGCCATGTCACCCCAAGGTATCACCTGGTGGCCGTGGATCAGACCGATCTTAAACTGCCCCACCGTCACCACCTTCTGCTCTGGGTAATTCAAGTTCTGTCAGCAAAAAACAAGAAAAGCAGCAAGTCTTTCAGTTAAAACAAGTACATACACACATGTGAATAACTGAGTGTTTCATGCATTCAGAGATAAAGATGTGATCAGTGAAGAAAAGATAATCAACCTCATCAAAGTCTCCTCTGACTATGTGAACATCCCCAGCAAGTGTCTTCAGGTAGTCGTAGCTTTCCTTTGTACAGAGGTTTCCTGTGCAAAGAATGTGCTGAATTTTGCCCGGCACCAGTAACTTCTTGAATTTGGCAGGCAAAGTGTTGCATCGGTGGGGAATGTGCAGGTCACCTAACACGAGGACCAGCTATTGGCAAAATGAAATCTAGTTAGTCCATAAATCATAACTAGTTACTTGCTGAAAGATGAAGAGGAAAGTAAGTAACGAGCAATGCATTGCTGTCTAAAGAAAAAACAGTGCACGTGAAAAGATATTAATTTTGAGTTATTAAATCTGCCGAGGATAAAGGCACAGTTGAAAATGAACATTATGTAAATTTTAATAATGCAATATGATTTTCTTCAGACAGCAATTAAGCATCAAGCATACATTTTGAGAAACAGGGCTGCTTGCTATGTTAGCTCTAATATGACCACTAATATGTATAGCACACTCTTGTTGCTACTATATTTAGCCTTTGTCTAAACTACGCACACTGTGCCATTGTTAATAAAATAAAGTCAGAAAATATGTTGCTGTAATTCTTAGAGGTTGGTATATTTATATATGGTATATATAAATGGTATATATATCAGCGTGTTGATCATGGTGTAAAAGCCACATACTAAACCCACATTCTTCAATTCTCAATCAAGCTGCAAGATTAAGTCATTTTTTTACGATCACATAGATATTATACTTGTTAATTATACTTGCAAGCTTCTTTGAAAAAGAAGAATGTCTTTATTGGAATGAAAGCAAGAAGGAGCCCACAGGAGTGAGTCCAAAGAAAAGGAAAATCACAAATGAGACATCGCAAGTATTTCTGCTAGACAGCAATATGATTAAATAGAGCAAATGGAAACGATTAATTAATTCTCCTGCGTTTCAAATATTTCTCCTGAGAAAAGACTCAGAAATCTCACAAATGTCTCCATTAGTTTAGAGATTAGAGATCACTATTAGAGATCTCAACAGCGTCTCAAACTGAGCTCAGATTTGCCATATATGCAATCAAAAGTCAATGTTATTAAAGATTTTAATATGACCTCAAACTTTACTTATTAAATTTACCCAAATTATTTTAGCTACAGCCTAAATTATTTTTTGAGCCCCATACTCTTTATTGTATTTTAATAATTGTCTCGTTTGTTTTTATTTTTTCCTCCCAAGCAATTTTAGGGAAAACATCCGAGACAAAGGTGACCCTTAAATGAAACACAACTGAGATCTCCTGAGCTTTGAAAGAGCAACCACTGAGAACTTAATTTTTCCTCTGGAAGAATAATTGTACTAGATCCAGAAGCCCTAAGTAAGCAACATTACTGTAATGTTCAGAAAGCACAAGAGGGTTGGGGATGAGGCACTTACTCTGTGACCAGCCTGGGGAACAGTGGGTGAGGAAGAGGGTGAGGAAGAGTGATCACAGCAAAGAAATACAAAACAAAATGATGAAAGATGACGCGTGACAGGAGGAAAACTGAAACAATAAAGTGGATCAAAAATATCAAATGGAAAACTCAAACATGTTTAAATGTTAGCTGATTGTGGTTGGTAAATGAACAGCATTTGAGGCAAACGGTTAGTGTGAAGCTTGGGGTAAGTGTGGCCGTATGCTGTGGAGGCTTACAATAAACAATCTTATTTTAAACACCAAAGACAGTCCTAAAGCATTTCAGTGTTGAGTGCATGCTGACCCACAATTCAAAGCGATCTCATTACATATATAAATGATATAACGCATCATGAGATCCAACATTAAGTGTTGACTCAGTTAAATCTGATCGTTTTGGAAAAACTTTATTACATTTACGAAATCCAAAACACTGTCCACGATAAACAAATACAGACTCATACTTTTAGTAGTTTACCATTTACTTACGTTTAAAACGTCAAGTTTTTAGACGTTGCATGAACGTTATTGCTTGTATATAATAACGTTATCCAAACATTTTTCAATTCTGTAACGTTTTTAAAGCGTTCCAGTAACAACCTAATAACGCTTTTGATATACGTCACATATAACTTTAAAAAACGCTCTACTAACGTTACTGCAAGAATATTTTCGATAACATTAAGAGACCTTTTAGAGAACGTTAGCCAACGTTCTGGGAACGTTCCCTTAGCAGGTATACGACTAATAATACGATTCAATACCTGAAAACATCTTTTTAGGAAACTAGAAGCAGTTTCGTGTTAGCCACTGTCGGCTAGCGGGCTGTTATTGGCCACATTCAGCAGTAACGCGCCATAGAAAGTGTCGTAGTAATGAAACGCATACTTAGTTCATACGGCAAAGAATATACACCGAGTATAACAGATTTAATTTATTTTTTAAAGATTAACTGACTGCATCCTGAATCTTTACTGCAGTTCGCATGACATGCACAACACAGCTGCGCTAGCCCTGCTATGTGCCTGTCATGTGACTCAAAGCTCAGCTTTTTGGCAAGCATATTGACCACATCTACCCAGACGCATTCAGATAAATGAACCGAGAGAAGCGCACACTTCTGATCCACTCTGCTGTCCGACCACATGTACCCTTACCATTTTATCCAGCTGTGGGATTGAGACGGACCTCAGAAAGATGATGTTGACTCGTTAGGCCGAACTCTTCCTTTATTCAGCGAGACAGACACCACAGCGCCCTCTAACACATCCACAGATACTTTATTTATCTATTACCAGTAAAGGCGGGCCAGGCGAGTTTTTTCCAGAAACATTTATGCTGGTGGAAAGTCTCTTCACGTTATGATAGCAATCACTAAGTGGTCTAAATATTTGTATATCTCCTGGGGAAGGCGCATAACTATATAATGGTCCATATAATTATAGGATGTCCTTGTGTTTTGAGTGTTTGTTGAATTGCTATTACTAACTCCTCTAAAATGCTCTACCCTTCCTTTAAAGCTCATAGCAAAACTTGTTATGCTTAATTAGTCTGTTTCTATAAACCCCTGCATTTGCTGACCGGTGGTGTTTCACTAAATGATTATTCCTGTCTCTCTGTCCTTTTAATTATTAATAGATAGATAGATAGATAGATAGATAGATAGATAGATAGATAGATAGATAGATATTGTTCTCGCCTACTAAATTTGCATGCTCCGAAAGATTCAGCCAATCGCGACCCAGCTTCGGGTTGACTCCACCACGTGCATATGGTTGCTTGGCAACTAGGGCTGGAAGTGAACAACAGCAGCAGGTGAGGGAGTTTGTATACGGTAGGAACAATATTGACCGTACACACTAATGAGTGTTTGCATTTAATTGACTGTGTATTTTGTTGGTTTTGCTTACGTTATGTTGGGCACGCTATGGAAGCTATGGTAAATTTAACAGCCCCTGTATAACAGCATTATCTCTGTGCTTTTGCCCAGGTTACTGTTACATCTTGCGGTAGCAGCCAGTAATGCGTCGTTCAGCTGCCAAATCACGGGCGGACAAGAGCCGCACCGATTTTGGTCCCGTTAGTGCGGCTCCCCCGCCTCCAGTCCAGCGTGTTGAGACGGTGGACACCGCCCGCTGCCGAGTCACCGAGTCCACCTGGACCAGCACGATCACACGGGAGGAGGGTGAACAGGTGGTGGCGGACATTATAGCGGAACTGATGGAATCTGTGATGGACAGATGCTACCAGGTGTATCTACAGAGACAGGTGAGCGCTTGTTTTCTGGAACGTACTGTGTCATTCATTACACTTACAGCATGTGATGTGTCAGGCTTCACACTTTGAAGTTAAACATCATGGCATTTATTTAAAAATGTTGTTCAGGACAAAACACAATGTAGGATCATACACATGCTGTAAACTACAGGTTGATCTGAACAGCTCTTCTATAGCTTTAATTGAGCTCATTCATTGTCTTTCTGCTCTTAACCAGCTGACACGCTTCTCGGTTTGGTGGGCGCGAAATAACCTAGTGCAGACGCTTGAATGTCTCTTCATGATGAGAGATGAGGGGGACGATCCAGAACATGATCCATTTTGGCAAGAGGATCCAGAACCGCATCCTGGTGCTATTGATTCATGGGCTGAGGGATCCGTGCCTGTGGTCCATACTGCTCATAAATAGCATGCTGATTTATTTAACCAGGTAAGTAAAGGTGGGCTGCGGGTTTATCTTAGTTTGATATGATACCCAAACTAGTCAGTTGTAAAATGTCTGTTCAAGGGTAGGTAGTTTCAGAGAGGCTAGTAATGGCAACCAAGATTTAAAAACATAAGCTCCTGCCTTCCATTCAGAAGGACCTCCAAAGCCACGCCTCCTGCAGTTCTGCATATCAGCAGTGCAGGTATGCAAATACATAGTTTGACAGACAAATAAAACATTTGGACTATCAAACGTTTTATGGACCTGCGCCTTCCACAAAAGATACATTTATATATAAATATATTTAGACCATTGAACTTTATGATTGCTATCAGGATGTGAAGACATTTTCAGCCAGCCTTACAAAAATTACACCCTGCCTTTAAGACTGTTTGCTTCCATTGTGGGCCTTTCTTTATCATTTTCTAAATAATATATAAACGAACCTTCAGTTTACCTAAACATAAGAAGTTATCCACATTTCATAATTTGTTGTGTCTTTAAAGAACTACAGACCAACGGAACAATTCATTCACAAAACTTTAAGAAAGGCTAACTTCATCTGAAACATAGATGCCATCATTTATTATTTATATGTATAATATTATATGCAGACGTGTATGGTTGCTGGTTTTTGTTAACTTTTTATACTTAACGGTCTCTGACTACTGCAGTTCACTGTTTTGGCCACAAAGGGTCACTGTTTGATCAGGGAAATAGGATCAGCCCATTATAAACGATCTCTTGAATTTCTTGGTAAATATATGAGGTACGCGATGTATTATTTTAATACCGGCATTGTTAAGTCATTCTATATCTTTCCATTCTGGTAACCTGTAAGCCTTCAGGTCATTAGTGCTGATGTTGTATGTTTGAACACACCCCTTTTAGTTCCATTCACCATCATTCATTAGTGACTTTACCTGCAGACAGTTAGGCGACTAGTTGCTTGATTTATGCCTGACAGCTTGTCAACATTTTAATGAAGCATATAGCTCAGCTAGACAATCCAGAACTGTCACTTCAGCTCTCTGATTCCCACAAGAACTGGCTCCAAACCCTCTCTCTGAATTTAGCGTGCATGACATGCAAATACATATGCGCTCCACCTTCGTTTTGTTATAATCGAAGATGTCTTTTAGACACGCCACAAAAGTTTTGGGATGTTTAGCAACATGATGTTTTTCTCTGGCTGAGGCTTCTTAAAATTTACAAACACTTAAAATAGTTTTTAAGTTTTCAGATGTTGTTTGAGTTCACGTTTCTTTGTCATGTTGATTGACACATAACTCCCCATTTGTCTCGCCATACATATTTATGAATATTTACTCAGTTGTCTTTTAGACATCAGACGTCTGCCTCCCGCTGCCTTTGGCGCCTTTTTGCGCCAGAACCTTAGGCAGTTTCATGAAAGTTTTCATGAATTTAAAACAACATTCAAATTTGTTCCTCTGTAAAGTTCAGTTAGTTCAGTAGAAGTGTGACAGTGTGTGTGTCAGCGAGAGGCGTTCTAAAAGTGTGACTGTGTGTGTCAGCGAGAGGCGTTCTAGAAGTGTAACAGTGTGTGTCAGCGAGAGGCGTTCTAGAAGTGTGACAGTGTGTGTCAGCGAGAGGCGTTCTAAAAGTGTGACTGTGTGTGTCAGCGAGAGCCGTTCTAGAAGTGTGACAGTGTGTGTGTCAGCGAGAGGTGTTCTAGAAGTGTGACAGTGTGTGTCAGCGAGAGGCGTTCTAGAAGTGTGACTGTGTGTGTGTCAGCGAGAGGCGTTCTAGAAGTGTGACAGTGTGTGTCAGCGAGAGGCGTTCTAGAAGTGTGACAGTGTGTGTCAGCGAGAGGCGTTCTAGAAGTGTGACTGTGTGTGTCAGTGAGAGGCGTTCTAGAAGTGTGACAGTGTGTGTCAGTGAGAGGCGTTCTAGAAGTGTGACTGTGTGTGTCAGCGAGAGGCGTTGTAGAAGTGTCACAGTGTGTTTCATAACATTTTTAACATTTTTGTTACTTAATAGAAGCTGTTAGGGAAACGTTCTTACAACCTAGAATTGTTAGCTGGACCGCCGCATGAAGATTTAGATTTAAACATTGATTAGCTATTATTTTTAAAGGGCTCCAGTCATGATTCCTCAGTTGGCATAAGATTCTTTCAGAATATCATTGTTGGGGGTCTGGGAAACTGGGGGTTTGATTGACATTAGATCTGTTTGGAATCCACAATGCTGAAAGGCCACGTCGTTTAGGAATTCCAAATGTCAAGCTCCTCTCTGTACTTTAGCAGTGGGTGGGGACCAGACAAGCAGTTTCTCATCGACAATTTATGTCACCATCGACATTTAGTTCCAATCTCTGGGAGATTTATTTATATATTATTTTGCACAGCTGTTTGTGATGAAGGAACAGGAATGGGTCTGACAAATTGTGGTTTGTGAAGGATTTACAGCATGGATTAAATGACAAATATATCTTTCTATCTACAATTCGTGCTTACAAACCTTTTTACTTTTACTTTTTCGACAGTCCCACAAACAATTTTCTGATTTCTTACAGACAAAAGGCTGTTTTGCAAACCCAGAAACATTGACAAGGCGTGTGATTTAATCAGATAAGATAAGTATGTTCCCGGATTTGACATCTCAACTTACGACTGTGCGTGCAATAAAGTCATAATATTCTATATCCAAACTATTACTAACTTCAGAAAACCCAATGTACCTTTACCACTGATCAGATTGTGTTTAAACCCAGTGCTGACCTAAGAAATGCTCCTGGATTGTTTTGTTTCGGCCCTGAGGGTGTAAACAAGCAATTCTGTATCTGTTTTATGATACTGATTCTTGTCTAGTACACTTGACATGGAAGAGTGATGCAATCAACGGGAACAACATGAAACATGGTTGTCATGGAAACTCATTCAAACTCAAGAGGGAATAATATAGTCACATCCTATATGGACTTGATGCGTTTTGATATACAGAGCATTATGTATAGATATGTATTACTAGGGTCTGATGAATGCTAGTCAGCAAACAAAATCAAGTTTATTGGTTTTTCACATTGTGCATCACATTTGGTAAAATGTGATTGTATGCGAAATGTTTTGCCTTTAAAGTTCAATGTGATGTGATCTGAGTGAACCTCAAAAATGTCGTACGCTTTCACGATCCTTTTAAAATTCACAGACAACAAGCAACTTGGTTTAATGGTTTCAAACGCCTCGATTAGCTTTAATTCATCTCGTATTCCCAAACTCAATTCCACAAGTACTTCTCTTAGCCACTGCATTCATTTTCACAAACCTATGAACCGACTTCATGAGTGCTCATTGATTTAAGATTCATGGTCTGGGTTTATCTCCGTCCATCTCATCCCAGTAAACACACCTCTTATTTTCATTCCTATTTCATTCTTCCTATTTTCCTCTTCACTGAACTAAACAGACACTGCAATCTTTCCTTTTCATTTAAAAGATTTACATGAAAATCAGTTGCGATCCATGCATACAAACTTTAGAATTTGCATACGTTTACGTGATGTACATAGATCTTGGGCATTGTGTGTCAGAAAGTAGACTGTATCTAATATGCACTATATGAAGCTGACAGATACCAGATGCAACACTTATGTGTCTTTTATTGAATGCTAATAAAGTTTTGCTCAAATTGGTTTATTCAGGATATAGCAGGTCACTTAATGTGTGTTTAAAGAAAGCAAACATTCAGGGAGAACCTGGAAAAGATACATTCGTTTTATTTGACTTGAAACATGAATTTAGCCCACCTGAGAGCCCAGCTAACAATTTTAGATTGTAAGAATGTTTTTATAACGTTTCCATTAAGTAACAAAACCATTCAAAATGCTATTTTTAAAGTCTATGAATGGTAATTCCAATGTTAATTCCAATGTTAATTAACGTCCAGTTTTTCAGATGTTGTATTAACGTTATTGATTGGTATAAGAACGTTATTCAAACTTTCATTAATTCTGTACCGTTTTAAAACATTTCATTATTAACTTAAGATTTAAAACATTTTTAAAACATTTTTAATATATGACATATAATGTTAAAAAATGTTACAGCAAGTTATTGCTAATGTTACTGCAAGAACGTTTTTGTGATAACTTTTGGGAAACTTTACCCAATGTTCTGAAAATGTTCCCTGTTAGCTGGGAATTAATTTCATTTCAACAATAATTTTTATTATATATATGTATAACTTTTAATGCATGCTATGAAAGTTTTAGAGAGTAAAAAAAGAATACAGAAATATATTTATCATGTACATGGTAACGCATCACAAAATATACTTCAAAAACAAAATCTCTCCCCAAAAAAGCGTATTGAATAATTGATATAGAACTGACAGGAAATGTGGAGTGATACTAAAGTTAAACAGTGACTTTGTGACTTTGTTATTTTTCAAAAGAACATTCATATTTGATGATATTATAGTATTCATGGTGCAGATCTCTTATTCCTAATCATCTATGCAGATTTAAGCATCAGCAGTGCTTAAATGAATAGTGACAACAACTGACTTATTGGTTGATTGGTTGAAATAATTGGCTATGATTGAACAAATATTTAAACAAACCGAAAAAGATAAAGGTTACATATAAAACAGCAATTTACAATTCATTCAAAGCGATTTATGATTCAATAATTAAATCGGGTTGGACATCAACTGATTACTGAAATAACACGAGACTAATTAGTTTGGGGTTTAATTATGATGTCAAGGGCATAGCAGTCCAAGACCAATCAAAAGTAGGATTTAGAATTAGGTCATACCAGTCCCAAAATTGTTACACCCGTTAAAATAAAAAACAAGGAAATTGGTTCTTTATGTCGTCCTCTGTCAGGGGAGGAAAACATGAGTTTAATTTTACAAGGTGAAGGGAGCTGTGTGATCTGAGCCTGGGCTTATGCAGTCTCCTTCTGAGAAACCGCCGAGAGTTTGACTCGCTCTCTCTCTTCTCCTCCCACAGCTTCTGTTCTGTCTCTCTCTTCTCCTTCCACATGGTATCCCACCATCAGCTGATAAACCATCACCCCAATCACAGCGCCGAGGAACGGAGCAAAGATGGGTACAAGAGACCAGAAAGAGTTCGCTCTGTGATGGATGGAATATATCATATAATAAATATACATACATACATACATATATATAGTGCTAAAGGTGCACTCATTCAATCTCATTTAAAAGTTTTACTCAAATTACTGAATACCAGTTTTAACGTCCTGTACACCATTGATTCTCAACCTTTTTGACATCAAGGCCCCCTGTTGTCCACAGCAACATTTGAAGTTAGTGCTGTAGTCGAGTTCAGCTCACTGAGTGTTGTAGTACTCGGTCTTGGACTCATCCACATTCGTTCTCAGACTAAGATAAGCTAGACTTGACTACAACGCTATATGAAGCCCCCCCCCATGCTTGTTTTGTTTTAATGCTTGATTTGTTTTATTTTAAATAAATAACTTTGATCCTCATCATTATTATCCCCTAGTGGACCTCGGCCCCCAAAAATTAATACAGAAATGAAACTGAAGAAGATTAGTAAAGAAAATGTGACATTAGGTGGTACTCACGTGAAAACTTCCGAGCCCCATCCAGCCAGTGCTGTAAAGAGACGAGGGCCCAGGTCTCGTGCTGGGTTAACAGCATAACCTGAGTTAAAACCCATTGACTGACCAATCACGAGAACCGTAAACCCCACAGTAAAGGCCTCCAGTCCTCGTGGGATGGGGTTATTGTAGGGGTCGACAATTGCTAGAATACACACGATCAGAGCTGCTGTGCCAATCATCTGCGGAAGAGATGTGTGACATAAGAGCCTTTGCCGATGAAACAGAACATATGGTTGACCGCAGCTGAGTTTTAGCTAAACTAAAACCACGTAATAAATGCGAGTTTTTAAGTCCCACCTGATCAAAAAAGCCATTGACCAAAGTGAGATGTTTGGAGGGGTATGTAGCAAAAATTCCAGCTGTTGCGTTGTCCCCCACAACCACTAGAGACCCTTGTCCATAATCCCACAGTGCATCTGCAAAGCATCAAAAGAACATCAAAAACTCAAAGAGTTCTTAACCACAAACCTCATAAACTGAGCAATGCTAGTTTCAGCGTTGACCTCAACAGGAAATGAACGGAATCCTGATATTCACAATCAAAATATACTTCAACTCACCAAAATACATGCCAAATATTATCCCGGAGCCAAGAAAACCCCCCAGAGTCTGGGCCAGGAAGTACACAGGAAACTTCCTCCAGGGTTCCCTCCCCAACAAGCAGAGAGAAAAGGTCACAGTGGGGTTTATGTGTCCTCCTAAAAAACACAAAGTTAAAGTTTTTAAAATCTGAAGAGCTCTCGGCAGCATGTTGATTCACTGAAAATACAGACGTGACTGACAGACCACAATGACAATTAGAAAAACTGTCTCTATAAACTACAGACTCTAGACAACTACAGACATTACAGACGTGACTGACGGACCACAATGACAATTAGAGAAAACCATCTCTATAAACTACAGACTCTAGACAACTACAGACATTACAGACGTGACTGACAGACCACAATGACAATTAGAGAAAACCATCTCTATAAACTACAGACTCTAGACAACTACAGACATTACAGACGTCACTGACAGACCACAATGACAATGCTGTTTTACAACTGACATTTGTTTTTATTGTTTTTGTTGCTCTATCCTTAGTTCTTCTCCAAGAAATTCCTTCAATGTTATCAGAAGGTTATTAGCAGAACGCTTTTTTAACTTTATATATCACACGCTGTTTGTGGAACATTTCTAAAACATTACATGGTGACTGCTCAGGTGAATCTTCAGGTTTTAATATCTAGTTATTGTTTGGTGGTTTTGCCTGTGATGTTAGGACTCACTGCTGCAAAATACGAGGTCCCAAATCTCCCAAATTTCCTGTGTTCTCCCAGGAAAGTAAAAATAACTTGTCATGGAAAACGTCTTACCTGAGACTTGACCGCAAATGAGGATTCCCAGTGTAGCAGCAAACCCAAAAGCGAAATTTACCGTCAGAAACATTCCGTGAGAGCCTCCGCTAAGAATCAGCTGGGCAACAGCTCCACAACCAAACATCTGTGAAGAGAGGACATACAGAAAGAAAACAAAGCTAATTATAATAGTTAACTGTAACCATTAGCTATTAGCTCTTTACTATGAGAGGCAGTTAAACAGTAAAGGCCAAACACAACACAATCGCTGCTGCTTTATTGTATATGTTGTTTGCTTTTCAACAACACTACATATCAAAACAAAGTGCCCAAACAAAGACTGCTATTACCAAATGTGTGGGGAACGTAATGTTACCCGCTAAACAGATATCTGATGAGATAAGCATCAATAAACAGATATCTGATGAGATAAGCAACAATAAACAGATATATGATGAGATAAGCAACAATAAACAGATATCTGATGAGATAAGCAACAATAAACAGATATCTGATGAGATAAGCAACAATAAACAGATATCTGATGAGATAACCAACAATAAACAGATATCTGATGAGATAACCAACAATGTTCATTAACATTCATCAACAATGTCCAGAGTTAAGAGTTAACCAACCAACCTAAACATGTCAATACAATTAAATTACATTCATTTATATAGTAAATCAACTTTGTACTTTTTCACAGAACTATTATTTAATAGTTTTTAATGACAAAATATTGTAGCTTCACCTGCATTCAGACATTCTTGTTTTGAGTGAAAACTGCATCTGAAGAATGTGGGACTTCAGAGGCATCATGTGGATTTGATATCGCATGTGTGTACGCGCGTGTGTGTTTTGCCTCTCCCATTGTGTGATGCCCTCTAGCCTGTCTGTGTTTGCCAGCCTTTATTGAGCTGCGTGATTAACCTCTGGATGAAGGTCTGGCAGACCGCACAGAAAACAACAGATGGACATGAGGGATTTCTATTTGTCTCCAGATATTGCTGCTCTGGAGTCTTAGTTGCCATTGAAAACAGATGATGAGATATGCTTTAACCTGCGATCCCCTGCGGTGTGCCAAATTCATTCCGGATATGGGCTGTCTTGAATTCTGGATTGTCGACCGTGTTTGTCCAGCAGCTGTTGGTTACAAACACGGGGTTTGCTTACCTGCTGCTGTAGCTGTATTTCTGCCATCTGCTTTGGACAATACAGAGCAGCATTTCTCTCTAAAGTGTACACCAATATTAAATGCTTCTAATTACGCTTGGATTGTTTTATTGAAAAAGCACCAATGTTCCTCTTGAGATGAACAATTACCAGCTGAAAACTAAGGTGTCTGACAATAACAGAACTAGTCGAGGTTTAATTGGACAGGAAGGTTTTATGTACCATGTGAGAATTTACTGTGACAGATCTGAGGTGTATTATCTGTAAAATAATGTGACAACTTAACCGTGGTGGTGCGATGCATCAGAGAAATAAACTATACAGTTTTAACTGTTTCCAGAAACCGTAGTAACCAAACAACTTTGTTTTTATGGTTATGGGAAACAATGTTGGTAAAAATGGAACAGAACTCTGGACTGCGTTTTGAGTTAGGCTATCCTGAAGCCTTAACTTTAGGATAGACTGCCCACTTGGTCTGAGTATGAAAGCTGAGGCGGCAGCCATTTTGTTTTTTACTATTGTACTAATTGACTATAAGCAACAGCAGGAATTTAACTGCATCATGTTTTCTCACAGTCTGTATTGGAAAGAAGACCTACAGATTTGGTTATAAGATCGTTAACACAATTCTGCTTTATGGATTTATAGGCCAATGTTGAGCAGAACTGGAAAAACATCTTTGTTAGACGCAAGAAGGGGAAATAAAAACACAAAACCTTTCTCAGCAAAACAAGGTTTGCTGTTACAGCCGTCATTTGCAAAAATGAAGAGATCAGATGATATTTGGTAGAGAAATACATTCCCCTTAGGTGCAGCTGAATGGAAATGTCGCGCTTTTCACACAGATAAAAGGATCCAGATTGTGTTTGATGTCCTGCAGTTATTTTTTCTCACAGTCTTCATCAAAGATGAACAGTAATTCCATTTTTGCATCAATAATCATCTATCATTATCCGTTTATTGCGATCTTCGTTTTTTACGAATTCATTTTCTGAGCCAGAAAAAAATACACTCGACGTTCTGTTCTGACATTTTAATTTTGTTTCTGTAAACTTTGACAAGACTTATAAATCAAACCTAGATACAAACCTGAAGTTTCAGTTTTTTTAGGCAAATCTTTATTTTGATTGTTCACAATCCCCTCTAGATAAGTAACTATATCTTTATTAAGCATCTGAAGGTGACTGCAGCATGCTGATTTCAACATTGCAAACATTGTAAAAGTGTTTTGGTTCACTAACTCATCAATGAGAAAAACAACTCAGGTGCCTTACCACTAGAATGAGAGTGCCCAGGCATTCTGCCAGCGCCTGTCGTATCAGCAAGTTCCGAATCTGAAAGGTCCTGGCCATTTTTTCCAGGAATACCTTCTGTCTTCCCATAATGCCTCAGGGTACGTTAATGATGATGAAGGGTTAACAGATGCCACTCTGTAAGTGTGCCTGTACAACAAGGGCTGAGGTCCTATATGTGCCTCTAAAGGTTCCACCCTCAGTCGCTGACAAAACAAAACTCAAAAACAAAACTTTCTCACAACTTTCTCCCTCCCTCCATCCCTGCCTCCTCCCATCCCACATCCAACACAATCCTTTCATTTCTATCTCCATTTAAACTCTCTGTTCTTTACCAGCTGTGCGTGTATGTGTGTGTGAGGACTGCGATGGTGATTTTGGTGTTTTTGAACGGCCCGTTTAGGGTCTGGTGCGCCATTTTTTCCTTTTTATTGTTTTTGCGAGCCCTTTATTTTTTGCTGACTGTGTGGATTGTGACCTTGAGGAATTGAGTCCATAAGGACAGCGGTTGTCTTACATTTTTAAGCAAATGTTTGAAGACATTTAAGGGTTTTTAACGAGCTGTAAGGTCTGGCAAGGGTTTAAAGCACAGAACACACTGCGGATGCTTTTTTCTGCAAAGTCTTTATGTTCCACGTTATGGTTGTGAACAGAGTGTTTGAATTCTGTATTCTTTGTAAAGTTACATGTAGATAATTAAAAAGAACGATGTTTCTTTCTTCTCTAAACACATTTGTGGCAGTTGTCCTGCACGAACCAGCAATTTGACTTTGAATACACACAATGAAATATATTTTAGTGTTTTATATATTATACATACATATCATACACACATATTATACACACACACACATATATGTATCATATATATATATATAATTTATTATATATTTTATTATTTATATACTTAGTATTATATATATATAGAGAGAGAGAGAGAGAGAGAGAGAGAGACCCAATGTTTGACCCCTTGTCTGCGTTCTACATAGTTGTACAAACCTTCTACATTAATTTCCTGCCTTGTCTGTATAAACTAGCAAGGCCGATATGTCTCATGGTAGAGAAATGTTAAAAATTGAATGTTCCTCATTGATCTTTGAGGAGAGAAACTGAAAATACACTGCACGTAAAGCACCCAAATGCAGGACCGTATATAACCGGCACACAGTGGGCACGGGAAGGCGCTGGGCACGGGGAGGCGTTTTATTAGAAGTTGTGTAATGTTAATATTAAATACAGCCCAAGCTGCTGCACCTGCTTCATGGTGAGGATTTGCAGCACTGCTGGTGGATGTATGTTTGGTCTCCAGGGTTGTCTTGATCTTCTGCCCTGAGTGAGCCCTGGGCAAAACAAGTTAAAGCCCTTCTTGATCAGTTTGTTCAGATATCTGGAATATCCTGAGAGCCGGTGTTGCTCACCATGTGACCAAACAACAACATCAATGATAAAAATGTCAAGGAAGGTCCATGTCAAATCTTACCTGAAATAAACATACCAAAAAAGACACTTCTGCCTGGTTTAGGACCAGATTTTATGAATTGTGAAATTGCTTGCATGATAATTCAGTACGTGGCTCTTACGCTCATTCCTAATTATCATGGAAATGTCATGCAAAATATGCATGCATAACCTGTTTCGAGTTTTAATCCCCTTCCTGACACCTGTTTGTGCATTCTGGCCATACTTCTGCAATATTTTACACATTAAAAATGTATATAGATTTATATATTTATGTATGTATGAATGTATAGACAGACAGACAGACAGATAAAATATTTGGGTTAGATTAGTCACTTTGAGTGAAAAACATGCTAGAAATATCGCACACAGTGAACATTAGCTGAATACAGAACAGAACATGTCAATGCTCCACTGAGAAATACTGCATGTTCGTAATGCTTTTGCTTCACACACCACAAGTCAACACTGTAGTTTGTAGTCTGCTCTCTCCTGGAGGGGATTCGGCTGCTGTGACCTCTCTTTTGACTCACATCCAAGTATTGATCGAAACACAGTGAGAACGAACATAAAAAAGACTACTTTGCTATTAACGTATAAAAGCAAACATTTATTACGGTATAAAATACAGGGTGAAAGTTACAGAAATATCACATGAGGACATCACAGTGTGCCAAATTACCACAGAGATCTGTTAAAGGAAAAATTTTAACACCCCTCGGCTCCTGGCCCGGCTGCTCCCCGCACATGCGCAGTAATTCAGTCCCTGCAACTAACCGCGTACGTACTGAGCTCTTTGATAAGTGGTATACGGGGCTCTGAAATAACAGTCTGACTGGCTGAATGTCAATAAAATCCTGCAAGACCCTTTTTAACTTTAGAGGATTAAAGGTAAATCCTCGATATTTGAAATAACATTTAAATGACAGACGGGAAGGTAATGCGCAAAGTATGGGAGCGCCCGTGACGTACCTCATAAAAGTCATGACCTACGCCGCCATACTGAACATATTTATTCACACCTACGTGACAATCGTTTCCTTTGTGCAATTTTTCTGAACCCGACCAACCGGAGACTGTAGGTTACACTTATCGGTTAAATAAAATGGACACATTTTATCAGCCACTGTGCGCGGCACCCATTGGCATATTGTGCTAGCACAGACTACGTAACAAGATCTCTTAAGTGCTGTTTTTGTAAAGCAACACTGTAGCTATTGAAAATTAAGGTCATACGCTTCAAAGAATACCAATGTGGATAAAAAGAATTAAAAAATACATTGCATTGAAAATCTGGCTCTTTGTACTTTAAAGGTACAGCACACTTGAATCCTTTCTGAAAATATCGTAATGCGACATCGATTATATTTCAATTAAATGAATTATTGCGGACTTTGAATGCACGGAACTCTTGTGTATTCAGACGGTTTTTCAAGCATCCAAACGTAAATGTAAAAAAACTACAACAAGTGTCTGACTAAATGCTTTGCATTTATTTTTTTTAAAGACAGAAGCGTTTTCATGCTGGAATAAATGGCCACGGTCAGACGAGAGCTCATAGAAACGATTCATCTTCAGGATACCGACTGTAAAAAATTCACTGATTTGCACCGGTTCACCTTTAGGCGGCAGCAGCGCATCGCCTATAGACGGGCTGAGGCGCTTTTCGGAAACGTATGTTGAGTTGATGAGACGTGAAGGAAAACCTACCGAGAGCAGCACGGCAGACGCACGATGACCATCTGGCGACGGGTCTGTCCTCGGGCAGCGTGTAGCCCGATGTCCAGGGCTGCTCTTACCTGAGTCACGCATGAAAGAGCGGGGCTTGCGCTGTCTGCTGAAAACGCTGCAGCAGATTTTGAGATGTCCTGCAACCTGCTCTGCGCTGCAGCCCCTAATGAGATGCACAGGAGAAAGTCTCGCACGGGCTGCGCTGGCAGTAATCAAAGGGGCTTAACGGTACCCGCCACACACACTGGCGTGTTGGTTTGTAAGTTGGTGAGGTTGGTTCATTCAGTTTTGCTGTTTTATAGCAGGCTGATCGTATGAAATAGGCGTTTTTATGAAAGTTAATATTTTACCCTTGAACTAACCAACTAAACTAACTGTGGATTTAAATTTAAAACATCGTTTGTTTTTTATTTTACTTTTACTTATTTTAAACGTGTGTATATATATATATATATATATATATATATATATATAAATGTTACAACATTTTTAAGTATAGCAAACCTGTACACACATGCTTTTTTACGAGTGTTGTTGGTTATTATATTTACGTTGAGCTTATATATTGTTTATTACTCCACTAACGCAGCCCTTACGCAAATATGTTTACATTTTCATTAAACCGTCGTATTATATTCATGCCATTGGTTGGTTTTTGCTTTGTACGCGACTAGGTTTTATTGTCCTTCTGGAGACATTTGGCCCCCNNNCCCACACACACGTTATATCCCCATTCTCTCTCTTGCCATTGGCTCCACCATTGAAATGGCCTCAGGTATTGTTTCCATGGATACCAGAATGATGTTGCTACAGTATCTGTTAGCTTCAAAAGGCAACTTTTCATGGCAGTAGGGAAAACTAGATTGCAGTATTATTACAGTTGCACGCAGACTGTAATAATCTGTGTAATGGCAAAGGCCAACAGCATCATCATCTGCTCCCAATAACCAACTGCAACTGGAGTATGGATTGGATTCAGTTTAATTTGTAGTGCCTCGTAAATTTTCCCCTTGTAGTTAATGGCAGCTCAGAGATCTGCAGTATTTTTGATCGTACTCGATGGCAGTGCCTTTTATGTGCACCTTTGTGTAAATACAGTATGTCCCTCCAGCCAGTCTAATGCTCCCGATTATTTCATTTCCACAGTACATTTGTGAGCTAAGCATGTTTACGGAGGCACAAAATAATTCGCTTTGGTTTCCTAATACAGTGTGCATACACCTGCATATACACCCTTTCTTATGTGTTATATGTGAAATAAGTTGTTGAGAGCTGGCTGTCAGTGGATGTATTGACCGTGTTTCATCCGTTCCATCAGTAGATATTGATATGTTGGCATCTTGTTTTGGGAGTGATTTTCAAATTCAATATACATTGATCATCTGTACGTAAGCTAAGACTGACCTGCAACCATAATGTGTTTGGCCCCAAATATATATACAGTATATATATGTGTGCATGTACGCGTTTTTAAATGTGTATTGTGCTAAGGTTGACTTGTGCTGAGGATGGGTTTGTGTGTAAGCTACAGTACTGCTGTATCAGTTTTAACAGCATTTACCTCTCAAGGGCGTTGAGGTTGGGTCAGGATTATCTGTTAAACCGGCCAATAGTAGACGGGGGTTAGTGTCTGTCAAACCTGTGACTGTTTTCATTTCTGTTGGAGATGCTAGTAGTGGAGCAGCTGTTACACACTTCATACTTGACACATATTATGTTTCTATCACGTTGAGAAATATATCATGATGTTTTTAATTGTACATATATAAACCTGCCTAGTTTTAGCTGAATTGTTAGTGTTTCTGTATGAGATTAAAAAAACACAATTATTGTAGTTCATCTTTAGGCTTTTTCTAAGAGATTTTTATTGCCCTGCTCAATGTGTGTGTGTGTATTTGCTGGTGTGTGACCCTGGAGGAGACTGGACGTGTATCTGGATTCACGTCGACTTGTCCTCCTGCACAGATCACGGATCGATGCGGCAACATCAGGCCGGAGGTCGATCCGTCCTGCGTCCTCTCTGCTTGATAAGATACAGCCAGATTACCATCCCGGTTAATTAACCTCTTCCTCATTAATGTGCTGCTCAGCTGGAGGTGGGCTGGTACCGCATAGCATGATGTTGATGTTCATTATTTACTCTCAGAGGTGAACTACAGAGAGTTCGTCTGAGCGTTTGATATGTTGTGTGTGTGTTTAAAGCAGATACCATATTTGCTTGTCATAGCTACATCCTAGATTACTATAGTTCTCCACCTTTATTAATTCAGAGCATTAGGAAGATTGTGTAGCATAATGTAGCATTAGGAAAGTTTATTCTTTATTTGAAAGAAAAAAGTCGGCAAAACAAATAATATTTTAATATTTTGCTTTGACTAAGGGGTTTATTTTTATGTTATGTTAACTCTAGGCTGTATTTTACAAGCTTATTTGAGATTTAATACCTTGATGTTGATTTTTTAAAAATAATAATGATGTCACCCTTTGTAACTGATTGAGCTTAATTAGTGCTTAATTCTCTTCGTAAGTCGCTTTGGATAAAGGCGTCTGCTACATGATTAAATGCTAATGTAAACGCATGTTATACTGTAGAACTACAGTACTCGTCAAGCTCAATTTTGAAGTAGAATATCTTGTACAATATCAAGAACAATGAATCATATTCATCTTGCTCTTTTGTCTTGTACATAATATGTGTATGTATTTTGAAGCACTTACGCTTCTGGGTAATTTGTTGTTATACATTGAAAATACCAGATACCTGGAATTACTGATCTTGAAGCACTTTGACAGTCATTGTATTTTGTGCAGATAAACGCTTAAATCGACCGTCGTCTCTTAGGCAACCCAGCGCAGGGGTTTAAATGACTAAGTACGTATTTAAAGTTTTCTTCTGCAAGGACGGCTTACTTTGTCGTACTGGCCATCATAAAGTTTTCATCCTGCTCATCCTATACTAACCTACTTCTGTTATTTTAAAGGGGCAAACATAACTGTTAGATACTCTAGATGTGAAAATAAGATTCTGAAATACAGAAAATACATCGTGAAATAGCGGATGATAAAAAGGGCAGATTCATACATGCCAGGTGCATTTGCAGCATCACTTGTGTGAGTTGTATGATTTTTACTGTAGTAGAAGCGTAAATGTTTACTGATAAATGTCTTGAACACATGAGATTTATTCACAAATTTCATGCAATATTTAGATTTTTGCATAAAACTGGTCATGTGACGTGGATGGAAATGTGTGACATGTCTTGAAGTCAGTGGATTGTGTGGCACTGTGACATCTGATCATTTGTTACGCAGTGCAGGTGAGTAAATGCATTCGAGCCCTCAGGATGTTTTGAATGAGGTCTGCTAAATGAAAATTATTGTATGGGTAGGAAAGTCCATTGTCGGTTGTGTCAGGTACTTTGCTGGTTTGCCACCGTTAGACGCACAGTTGGAAGTCAACAACGCTCTGGTGTTCTTTAGGAATTGAAAGGTTAGACTTTGCCAAAATGTATAAAGATTCCACTCCGCTTTTCTCGGAACCAGCAGGGGTGGAACCTACCGCCTCAAGTAGATAAAATGCTGTGATCAAATAAACCGGAGCGTTCGCAGATGAGTCGTGCGCATGTTTAAACATGCGCGTATGCTGTTATTAGGCTTTGAGGTGTGAACGGCGTCAGTTCCATAAATATATTTCGCATTCAGAAAAATGTCACAACTTTGAACACGACTGACATTGACAATTGTTCTCCTTTCTCTTTGCACTTTCTCTGTTTTTCTCAGTTTAAGTCCAAGACACGTTCAAGTACATGATTATCCTGTGATATGACATAAGGCATCGCTGTAAAAATTTGTTATCCTTTGTAGTGAGTTTGGAACAAAAGAACCACTGCTATCAAAGTGAATGTTCTGCATCTTTGGTCAGTGCTCGCTCTGTCTCTTTCTTACTCTCTTGCACACAAGTGTAATCTATCTCTCATTCCTACCAGGCTAATTAGGTTCCCTACGCTCTGAGCACAAACTAATTCACCTAAAACCAACTTACAGACTAACCACAATTCATTGCAATTTAGAGAGAGACTGCCAGCAGCACCAGAAGAGTGTATTCAGATTTATTTTTGTTTGCAAGGGCGTGTTTAATTGTGTATGTAGTACATCCATTTCTGTCAAGCCGGATGTAAATCTGATAGTAAAGGTGCTTCTGCTAAAGGGACTGAATTAAGGATTTGAGACGTTAGTTGCAACACAACTGGTCAGGGTTGGGATTTAAAGAGTTGGATGTCGACTGCGACATTAAAGCACGATGGAAAGTTGGACGTATTCATTTTCATAGCTGCTTAGTTATTCCCTTTGTTTCCACTATTCATAAAAGCCTTGGGAGAGGTAGTGAGGATGAGTGCGGAAAGACAACATGGAACTGTGAAAAGGAGTTTTAAAAGAGTGTTCCCATGGAAACATCCCACATTTGGTTTTTAACCTGTTCCATGCAGCTTAATTGCTCATCACAATGGTTCCACCAGTTCTCACCAACTCTAAACAAGTGACAGCTTTGTAAAAATTATTTTTACACTAATTGCCCATTAATGGCCCAATCATGTTGAGATGTAGACACGCAATGTGCAATTAGAAAAGTTTAAAATTCATTGCTTTAGGTAAGTCTAGATAATTAAGTCTAACGGGATTAGCTGGTTTCCTAGCCTAGCCAAGTATGTTAGGCTGCTTGTTTTGCAGGTTTGAGAGAGATTTTGGGTACTTTTCAACCTGTCAGACTGGGAGACTAGCTGTCCAACTAGTTAAACATCAGCTTGGCCAAGCTGTGTGGCCAGCTAGAAGATTTAAACCAGCTAAGACCAACAAACACGCTGGTTTTAGCTGATGCCATCAGGGTAGTTAGTTGCTCAAGCCTGACCACCAAAACATGCTGAATATTATTTGATTTTATTAACAGTTTATCATTAAAACTAATTTTATTTTGTCAAATGCTTTCCTTGCAAATGACTTTGCGAAATCTTTCTTATAAATAAATGGCACTTGGTTTGGTATTTTGGCCTAATGCATTTTTTAAGTGTTTTCGAATTATGTTTGGGGGCCTGTAGAGGTGGTAGCACTTCCAAATTATTTCATAATGTTAATGCCGTCTTCATTTTAGTAGATCTCAGTATGAAATGCAATCAGACTCTCAAGGCAAACAATGTTTTCCTGAATGACCGCATGCCGCTATGAAAACGAGCCGCGGGAATAAGCAAACAAATAACAACAGATGTGAGTTTAGACAGATTAAGTCAGTTTTGAACCATCTTTGAAAAGCGCAGGTTTTGTCATGTTTTTCCATGTGTTTACTTGAGGCTCGGTAAAATCCAGTCAGTTTATGAAGGTAATCTAAATGGCCACTCCCAACTCCAACCCAATATAGCAATATAAAACACGCTAGCTGTCTCATTTAAATCCTGATCTTTATTGTTTAATTTTTCAAATTAAGCCATTATTGTCAACAAATTAATATTATTCAAATTAAAATTAATGTTTAATTCTGTAACCTTTTTTAAACGTTCCACTAACAGTCATTAACTCAACTTATCAAGTTAATGAGTTCCACTAACTCAATAACTGATTTTTGTTCATTTTCCATCCACATTCACTACACGTGCAGTTGTCATTAATAGTCCAGTTTCAGTGAATTGTTTGGCATTGGTTTGCGCTCCATAACACACAATATCTCTTTTATAGAGCTCTTGGAACATCTCCATAATACTAAACACTCGTCTGAACCCATATCCTGACACATTTGCGGCGCTTCTCTCTTTTTGTCTTAGAAAAATGATTTTCGACAATCAGGTCTGTCATTCAAACGGGGAATTTCTTGGAGGTGTGCTGTTTAAGTGCGCTGTTTAATTTCCTTTACCGAATGCCTCTATTTTTCCACAGAAAGACGTTTTTGTGAGGCACAAAGAATATGGTAATGAAAGCAACTGTTGAATTCATTTTGAGATTTCCGCGTACTGCCGAGCGAGAGCGGGAAAAAGCCGCAGATGGGTGTTTTGAAAGGTCAGAAACTTTGCCGAAACAGTGAGAGTTAAATGAGTGCACCTATTCATTCACTGAACAGCTTTCATGGATGACTGACCTTTATCATTCCGCGTACCCTTTGGTATTCAAGTGCTGTCTGTTGTTTTAGGGGAATTATATTTACCTAAATGGCAAAAAATTGCAGTGTGCTGTCAGATTTGTATGGATAATATTATTGTATGCATTAATAATGCATGTTGCTTGTTCTCCGGGCTGTGTTTTGCCTTTAATTCCATGACAGCACTTCCGAGTTTTTTTTCCATTGGATGGCTGTCCGTGTACTCTCTAATTAAGCGCCGCGAGAGGCTCGCACGTGTCGCCTGCCGGCGCCAATTTTTCGATCTGCTCAAAAATCTGTTTTTGAAGTGTCGAGCAGATTGGCTTCTTTAGATAAAACTGTCATTTTAATACCAATGACAGCAATGGGAGTCGTGTAATCGCTGCTGCCTGAAATGAAATTTAAACCCTGTTTGCTTTGCAGTGTGTAAAAGTAATTCCCAACAATTACCTAGTTAGCTTAACGTTATTCAAACATTTTTGAAACGTTTTTAAAATGTTCCAATAACTACTACTAACGGTACTGCAATAATGTTTTTAATAACTTTGAGATAACGTTTCCTGTTAGCTAGGGTAACGTTTGCCCAGTAGCCCTTGCTGGAAGGCAGGAAAATCGTCTTTGGCTAGATGAACAAATGATAGTTTAAGAGTTTACAAGGCCAGAAGCTGCTGGTTTTAGGTCATTATTTTTGGTCTGTCACTAATGGTTCTCTAACCTGGCTTACTTTTGACCTACAGAGTGCTTTTGTGATTGGGTTCAGATTACGCTCAAAATGTCTTATCACATACTGTGTGACACGTTAGTTCCTCTGGCCCGCTCAGGCCTGGCTTCCATGCCCAAGGTCGATAGAAAAAGCCTGTGTTGTCATTTTATCTGCACTTCGGTTCCCTTTGTCTCAGATCTGCATCATCTGATCTGGGTGGTATGGATCCACTCTATCTCTCCATCCCTTTGTCTCAGCATACTTTGACTGGAAAACCCAACATGTGATCTCTCTCTTTCTCTCTCTTTCTCTCTTTCTCTCTCTCTCTTCTAAACTTCCTTCTTCGCTTATCCTTATCTTATTGTCTGTCATATTTTTTTAGAATCAGTTCAGGCCTGGTGCTATCCTCTCATTTAAAGTCCAGGACACTTTTAGTTTGAGAAGAAAAGATGTTTATTAACGGACACATTTATCTAAAGAAATTGTGTATCACAGTGCAATTGTCTGAACAATTTCTTTTTTTAAAGCTGCAATCCCTTTTTTTGGGGGGTTAAAAATGAACAAAAATCAGTTATTGGCAGGTATATGATAAATCAGTCTTCAATCATTAGTTTATTAGTTCATTAGTTTATAATTTGAGTTGTTGGGTCAGATTTCCTGGGAAAATTCAGTTTGATTTCATTTGACTTCATATGTAATAAAAAGTACGTAAAGTGACTTGCAGTTTCATGTTTCAAACAGAGATGGCAGTAGAGAGACAAAAGTTACAGACTGCAGCTTTACTTAGTCTAAGTGTTCCCTGGGGATCGAACCCATGACCCTGGTGTTGTTACCATGCTCTACGATTTCGGCTACAGGATCTGAATATATATTCTGATTTGGTTGGCAACAGAAAATGATCTCAGTGTGAATTTAATTAGAGTAGTTAAGTTTTCTAATGACTGTGCCAGCAGGTTAGTTTGGTGTCTCCTTGCAAAGGCAGTAAATTAGATCAGATGTTTTCTCGGGGTAAATGTGTACTGTACTGTGTACTGTAATATTGGTACATAGAATTATATTTAGCTATTTAGCAGTATTTATTTAAATTTCATTTCCAACTAAAAAATATGCCAAATTATGGTCATTATTGCCCAAATTACAGGTCCTCTGATATTTTGTTCCCTTAAAGCCATTTCAGAACGATACAGAAATATCAAGATCGCATATTTTCAAAGAACTGAAAAATATTAATATTATTTTGTACCTATTGTATATCTCCTGTCAATATACCATATAGAACAGCGTTTAGCTAAAATCCACATACGAGTGATGGTAGATTATAGATAGATCAGGGTTCAGTTGTTTTAATGGGCTTCCTCTGAGCCTGTAGGGTCACCTGTGTGTTTTGTCATGAGATAAGAGTTAACCACTTTTAAAGACTGAGGTCACGTCTCTCTGGTCTGCGTCTCTGAATGAGATTGCTGCCGAGCAACCGGGGAGAAATTTGAGGAGGTGACGGGCTGCTCTCATGGGACGCTGGCTAAAATGAAGCACTGACACACAGCCACTCAGCCTGTGGATATGGGCTGGTACAGAGATCAGCATGAGAATTCTGAAGGTCTTATGGCCTAGTTATAATTGATGGCTAATAATAGAGGACAGTTTGCCTTCAGTGCGGTTTTGGTCCACTGTGTTCCTCTGGGCCCAGGCTAATGCAGTCAGCTGGGAAGTGGCCTAATCACATGTGATAGGCTCGCTTGTACAGCAAGATGTCAAGGGTGCGGCTAATAGGCAGTGTTAATGGGACCATTAGTTAGCTGCTGGTCTTTAGGCTACGTTACTGGGCTCCTGGGTGCTGTCCTCTTAGACTCTTGGCCCTTACAGCCTCCCGCAGCCATATGTCAGTCATATTACAGCTCAATGAAATCAACCGTCCTTCTCCTAGCCCAGCTAACAGGGAACGTTCTCAAAACATTGGCTAACACTCTTTTAAATTTCTTTAAATTCAAAGTGATCAAAAAAGGTTTTTGCAGTAACGTTAGTAGAACATTTTTAACGTTATCTATCAAATATTTAAAACGTTATTCTTAAGTTGTTAGTGGAATGTGTTAAAACGTTAAAGAATTAAATAACGCTTGAATAACGTTCCCATAAAAAACAATGACATTAATACAATGTTTAAAAAGCTGGACGTTTTGAGCGTTCCTAGAACTTTTAAAATAACGTTTTTAACGTTTTTGTTACATAATAAAAACGTTAGGTAAACATTCTTACAATCTTAAATTGTTAGCTGGGAAGGTGCGTGAAGGAAAAGCGAGTGAGAGAGAGAGAGAGAGAGAGAGAGAGGACTATAGGGACATCCATCCTAAGAACAGAGCAGTGACAGTAATTGGACAGCCGGATTTTGAGCGTACGTCATTTCTGCAGATATAGAGGAACACATAGAATGTGGCGTTCTATCACATCCCCTCCGTTTAATAACACGGTGGCCTGTGTACATCCGTTTTGTAGCTACAGAGAAACTACAGCGAGCTGACAGATGGTGTTTTAACCCGCAAGACGCTGAGAAACAACTATGTCGCTCCGCTGTTAAAAATCGTGATGTGACAAAACTTGTATGGAACAATCGAGCTGAGAAAAAAACTCAACAACAGGGTTGAAAATAGAAGCACGTCAGAAGCCACCAAAAATGTCACCTCGCCAAGACCTGCTGTATTTCTGGTTGTATTAATTTGTGAGAGACAAAATGCAGGTAATTTAGCCTGTTTTTTAACATGGTGCCGTACCCCCCATTAAGGTGAATGTCTCGGGTCTTTCGCAGGTATTGCACAGGGCAAATCGAATCTGTAATAACAAACTTGACCTTCATACTGGCGAAATGTTTTGTTTGTTTTGCTACAGCAGAGGCTTCATTTGGCTCACGTCTTACTGTGGACTATAATTCCCAAATAGCCAGATCACTGTAGGTTACCATCATGTTCCCCTAATCAAATACAAGCCCTGTGAGTACACCAAGAGACTTTACACAGTGTCACGAGGAAAATATTTCGCCTTAATTCGTCCTGCCTGCCCTCCAGATATTGACAACCACCTACTAGCGCCTACAACGCTGTTTTATTACATTTTTCTAAAGGGAAAGTCATGTGAGTCACAGTCGTGACCCATGATTGGCTGTATTTGTCACATGGTGTTGAGGGAGGGACATTCTTGGTTGTAGAGAGCATATGATTGGGCAAAACAGTGTAGTGCAGGATGAGTCATCAGCCAGATGGGATGGGTTTTGAATAAGCTGTTTTTTTTAAACTCACCTGAAAAGCGATGAAACCCAAGTTTGGTGTCTTCAAAGGGGGGCGTGAGGAGAAGAGGGATTTGTCCATGACACTGAATATGAATGTGTTTTTCCCTCACAGGGGACTTCCAGATAACGGCTCATGAGCGCTGCTGGAGACACGTTAATGGTCTCATCGGGTGTTTTCTCAGAGTCGAGGCGCATTAATGCAGATGGGCCACTTTGCATACTGTATATGGTGCGGACAAGTTGCTGCGCTCCATGCGAGGTGCAATCATAGATCATTTAAGGTGTTCCGTAGCTGACAATCTGATAATGAACACATGGAGAGGTGTCGAAGTCAATAGATGTAGATGGTGTCAGAGGCACGAGGGGCTTTTGTTACACTTGATATTAAATATCGCTTTTAGCATGTTTATCTTTGTCATTACCGCAACGTGCATGAAAAACCAGCAAAAAGCAAAATGATTTAACAGCCGACGCGTCTCTGAGCAGCACCGTAATTTTATACTAACGGAGAACCAATGACACCAGGTGATCACATGATCTCCATTTAAAGGGGAACCGAACGGAGCGAAGCTTCTTTCTCCTGTTGAAGATGATTTAGACTCAGCTGGTAGTGACCGTGCTCTGGGCTGCCACAACAAAGCCCCAAATCCACCTGCTGTGACTCTCGCTCATTCTGTGTCCTGCCCTCCTTTCCCATCCCGGCTTTCTCCTCCGCGTTCTTTTTCAGCGCAGAGCTCTTTAACCTTCATCGTTTTGGCTCGCTGCAGTGTGAGTGGGCTGAAACGGAGACTGGCTGCAGGATTTAGGGCACGCTCACCTCTGATCAAGCCATTTCTTGGAAGGGAGTGCATCATCTTCTGCCTGAGGGATGATGGCAGAGGCTTTTACTGGCTTTAATTTTTAACAGCAAGGTGTTGAGGACACTGAATCTTCTTTTGCTTTCTTTTGCTATTTTTTCTTTCTTTCTGTCTGTCTTTTTGTCTATGTTTGTTCCTTCCTTTATGCTTTGTGATTTAGTGTCCAGATGCATTAGTGCAATGCTGAGTCATTTGGCCATTAAAATAATTATCTTTGTAATCATGACATAATTTCAGATGATTGGCCCAATGGGGGAAAATAGTATGAAGTGCCACTAGTTCTGGGAAACATTAAGGCTAAATGTTAATTTCTGGAGCAAAATGCAGTATTTTCTCAGTGACCTCGGTGCACCGGTCTGGTTTTAATGCAGTAAAGTAAGAGGATCAAAAAGTAGTTTCAGGTTATGTTTTGTGGTGATATATTAATGTAGCATTTGGGCTAGAAGACAATTTCAAAAAGCACGGTATCGTGCTGCATATGTGGATACGGTATTGTTATGTTACCGCTACATGTCAGCTGCGGCGAGGTTATAGAGCAGAATTTAAGATGCACTAAAGCCTTACCTAAGCCCATAATTATCAAGGTAGATGCACATTTGGATGAGAGATGCGCACTGGGTAATTGCATCCCACCGCCCACACGAAGCATTATGTTGTAGCACGCCCACTTCTCTTATTGTCGGAGCACTCAGAGCAACCCTGACCCACTGTCACGGTAAAGCTCTCCCACAGCAAGCAGAGAAAGAGAAAATGAATGTCAACACAATGGCATCTTTCAGAAAGCCCAGAATCTGATTTGGGGGTTGGAGCTGTTTTTTACATTTTTTTGGATTAATGCACTGCTTGCTCAATCGCTAAAACTATGTTTAGTAAGGTTTGTGTGTAGCTGCGAGTGAGTCACAGGTTGAACAAAAGAACGCCTCAGGCCGTAGTGTATTGCTGTTTGGCACTGACCTTTTTCTCAGAGCGAGGAGAGAAAGCGGAATATGGTGGGAAATTACTGTGGAAAATGGCTTACAGAAAAGCCTAAAAGTTCTGTTGTTATGTGCAGATCACACACGTAAAAATTGTGCTAATGCAAATTTATGGAACTTTCTCGGAACTCGTCCATATTTTGCTAGCTTGACAGCGGAACTTGACGTAAAGTAACTGACTATGTTACTGGATAACTGGCCTGCTAGCAACTATAGCATCTTTGTTGACGGGTCTTTTTTGATATTATCATTCGTTTTTACCATCTTTAAGCCATCATCACAAGACGGCTTTGGCAGCCAAAGATCGTGTTTAAATGCATAAATACCATTCATAAACATCAGTGCATGCGTATATGTACATGTATGAGCTGTCCTGTAGCTAAGTTGGTAGGGTTGGTAGGGTTGTAAGGTTGTGGGTTCGAGCCCTGGGAACACACGTACGGATAAAATGAAAATGAATTGAACGGTAAATTGAATGCTATGATCAATTGAATACACTGTAATTTGCTTTGAATAAAAGAGTCTGTCAAATGCGTAAATGTACATTGTAAAAAAACACACAGATAGGGCAATCAAATGTGGCTATGGTTGCTGTGCAGCACAGCAAAAATAGTGGTGCAGACGCCTTTGTTGATTATAATGGCAGTGATCCAGTGTTGTTTTGTCTGTCTAGCCCAGATCGAGTTGTTTGTGATTCGAGACCAGCAGGATTAAAGGGTAAACGCTGTGCTTTTTTCAGTACCACCCTTTCTTCAGTAAAACACCTGCAATTGAGTCAAATTGGGCACTGGTGAGAGGGGGTAAGCGATTTAAACAAAGTTAATGTTCGATAGTAAGTGTGGTATGCATAGTTCATACTCCCTTATGCTGGACAAACACCAGGTTCTCAAGTGTACGCGCTGATCAAAGAACACGGGCAGTTTCTACACTGTGAGCATGTAGTTTCTTACGTGAGAACGTGTCAATCAAATCTTCAGGCAGAGTCTGTGAAGGAGACAACAGGGGAAGATCTAACATACGGCCGGCACAGAAATCGTCTGGGCTGGTGTTTGATCATGCACACGCACACATACTGAGATCTGACGCACAAAAGATCCACTGCTGGTTCGTGTGCAGGTCGAAATGATGCGTATTGCGTTTCTGTCCACCCTGTTACATTCCAAGAAAGTGTTTTGGGGTTGAACCTAGGCTAGCAAATGTGTAAAAGGGCCAGTGTAAGCGTAAAGAGAACATTCTCAGAACGTTGGCTAAAGGTCTTCAAAAGTTCTCTCAAAGAAATCATAAAAGGCTCTTTTGCAGCTTTTCTAAGGTTACATATCATATATCAAAAAAACTTTATTTTTCAATAGTTGGAAACATTCTCACAACGAAATATTGTTAGCTGGGACTTTCTTAAATGCATCGACAGGGATATCAAACCAATCATTTTAAAGGAGCAAATGTCACCGCATGACAAGGATGAACTCAAATGCAGGACAAAATGACAAGCTAGTACTAGATTCCAATTTCTTCAGTATTTTATGTGTAACACGTCTTAAACTTTACATTTCTCATCCGAAACAGCTTCCGGTAGCTACGCTTGTAAGTCCAGTCATGACTTTCCTGTATTCCTGAAGCATCTCTGTACTTCTGTGGTCTTCAGAGATCTGCACTTCAAGTATTCTTTGACATCACTCCTACCAGTGGTGCCACTGTCTGATACAGCAGCTCAGAGTTGTCGGAGAAGTTCTGACCTACTATCCTCTGTGTAAATCTGTTGTGACAGATTGTCACTGCAATTCCCAGAACATGCTACAAGATCTAAACCATTTGACTTATAATCTGTCCACTGCAGGTCCTGCAGGAGATGTTGTAGACACGGTCTGTGATCCATCAGTTGTTAAATGTGTTTTCACCCTCAAGCAAAACGCATTACAAAAGCAAATGACTGACAATACACCCGCACAGTAAATGAGTAGCTTTTATTAAAACAACTTTGATATCGTTTTGTGTTTGGAGTTATAATTCAGATGTTCAAACGTATGATTTACCAGAAAGCATAATTATTGACTTCTCTGCAAAATTTTACAAAACCATATTGTATGAATGAAATGTATAGTTATATACTTACTCTTAAAAAAAAGGTGCCTCACAATGCCATAGAAGAACCAGTCTGGCTGTATGGTTCCATATAGAACCTTGAAACCTATAGAACCTGATTCAGTGAAATATGATCACAATTTTATTGCACAGACAGGCTGCCATGAGAACAACAGAGAAACATTTTCTTATTAGATCTCTCGACAGCAACTTCTGCCACCAGCATGTCTGATGCAGTCGCGCCGTCTAATTGGTTAATTGAATGACTTGTTTATCATTGGCAGATAAGTGTTGATTAAAGGTGTCGGTTATAGCAAGAAATCTTTATCCTTCTATATTCAACATCAGGCTGAAAACAAACAGCAGCCAGCCAGAAAAAAGTGCAATGACTAAGTGGCGTCTTAGCGCAGCAGATGAACTTTCGTTTACACGTCTAAAAACGTTCCTGATATGCGTTGAGGCGCTGCGAAATGTCTCATCATGTTCATAGCCGCCGTTTGAACTGCGTCCCAAAGTCCTCCAATGGGATGGTGTGTTTACATGCGAATGTGTGGCAACAAATTCGTCAAGGACGCAGATAGCAGCCAATGCAATTATCTGTCTGAGTGATTCTCTATCATCAGCCCCTCAGTTCGTGCAGTGCAGCTTTTTTCATTATGGCGTGTTATTTGCATGTTTTTCATTCACCGAAAATTGATGTTAAATTGTTTTTTCCATCCACCTCATCTCCAATTCAATAACAGATTTGGACGTTTCGCTGTGTGGTATTGAAGTGTAGAGAGGGTCAAGAATCAGGCCCACAAACAATTATACGATTTTTTCATTTGCTATTCTCTGTACGAGGTCTGTTGAGGAAATTTAAAAATGCATTAAGCTTCGGGCCTCCGCTGGCATTTCGGGACCTCTGCAGAAGTGCGTTCGAGTAGATTAGAGAGACGAAATGATTGTGTTTTATCTGGTTGAGATCATCAACAGAGATTGTAATGCTGAAGCACTATTGTTACTTTGAACCCGACAGCCGATGAAAACATGGCGGTTTACAACACCTCTGTCAGATGGCGTTCTGTTTAGAAACGTATGACATTTTCTTGTGCCGCGTCCAATTAAAGAGAGGAGCGGTTTGTAAATGATAAACGTTCGGTTGTTATGCTAGTGCTGCCTCGGCTAACAGTTTTAGGTTGTACGAATGTTTTCCTAATCTTTCCATTAAGTAACAAAACCGTTGAGTGTTCTGAGACTGTTCCCTGTTAGCTGTGGAGAAGGGTTGCGCCGCAGGGATGTATCGTAGCGATTTAAGCTGTGAATTGTTTGCTAGCTGCTTGGACATAAGGCGCTACTGTATGTGCTGTTAGGTACCCTTGGAAGGGATTGTTTTCATTTGCTCTCTCTCTCTCTTTGTCTCTCTCATTAACTCAGCGCTGTGGTGGCCGTCTATTCAGATTTGCACAGACTGGCTGTGGGGTCACAGAGGAACACATGGCTGTCACGGAAGCGCGCTTTCGTTCCCTCTCACGAGAAGCGACCCAGCTGTTCGCCCCCTCTGTGGCGACGCCTATTTAGGAACCGCAGGTCAGACGAACTCCACGCTGTTTCTCTTCCCAGCACGGAGCATTTACTGTCATTAGCTTCAGCATATCGCTGGGATTCTAACACTTTAATGCTTTTTGACAAACAGTCAATTTTAAAAAATAGTTGCCGGTAGAGTTAATCATCCAGCACAAGTATATTTTACTAGCGGCCTGTGGGCCAAATTCAGCTGTTTGAAATCCACTTCATGAGAGGTTGCCAGTTGCTAACCAACAGCAGGTGAATCTGATTACAGATGTATTAGCAGGTTTTGGATCAGATAGGGCCAGTATACAGTACTGTAGCTAATTTCCCAGACAGCTTTCCTTAAGGGGGATAAAAAATATTACTGATAATTGCTACTGGTATGTTGTTTCTCCCCCACCGTGCATCTCAGCTGTCAATCATTCAGTTGTAAAATTAGTGTGGCACCTTTGCATGCGTTATTTACATTAACATACTTAGAGTGAATTACATACTCTGTTACTTTATATGGCACATTTGTCAGTCTGATGAACTCTCTCTGTTTTATTGACCAATTTGGATAGCATTTCTGTTTTGTTTTGTAAATGTTATTGCTGTCATTGTCTGAATTTCTCCAGCTAAGTGCAGTTCTGGCTTCTGACTGCTGATATATTTGAAAAGAATCTTGTTTTGAGGGTTTTGAGCATGACACTGCGTGTTGCGTTTTAATAATAAGCGATAATAGTAATTTCACCTCACAGTGGCACCCTAATGTCGATGGGGGGGACTTTATAATATGACAGGAAATAAGTCCACACAGGAAAGGAAACGGTGCTCGTCAAGTGATTTCGGAGGGTCTTTAATGAAATGTCGGAACAAAACGGATTATCAAAGGAGACGAACGCGCACTCAATACAGCCACAAGAATTTCATTTAGACAATTAATCTTGCCCTCCCACTCCTTGGATTTGGTGTAATGAGTATGCAAATCAGCTTCTGCCTTTTGCGCTAATACAATGTCAAGGTCTGTGCGTTTAATACAGTTGAGATTGTGTTCTGCAAACGCTGCGTCGCATATTCGCCCCGATGAAACTGGGATGGCGTCAACAGTCCAATAATACGAAACAGCAAAGGCAATCAAGCTCATTAACTAAAATGAAATGATAGCTCACAGGATTTATAATTAAACATGATTATGCCGAAATAAAAGCAGCAGCTTGCGACGCCATTGGTTTATTGGCCGAGGGCAGAATTTCGACAGTGCCTCTCTGGCAGCAAAAGGGGTTGAAGTCGAGTCCCAGCTAACAGGTAACATTGTCTAATCATTTCAAAAGTTCATTGATAAAGAAATGGGTCTTGTATTGCCTGCATTGTGAGGGCAAAATGTCCCCACAAGGATGGTAAAAATTAGTTACCTGACACAGTTCCCATGAGGATAGCTGCTTTACGAAACACAATAAATAACATCTTGAAATCCTAATAATAATAATAATCCTAATAATCTCAGTTATCGACAGTTTAAAACTTTAATGATACTTTACTCTCTGCATCTTCTGCTAATTCTCTAAATTGGATGGAGTGAAACTGTGAGTAGGTGGAGGCAGATGTACCGGTTTACCTCATGTTTATTTCTGCTAATGTGGTAATGTTTCGTTCAGTGAATGACTCTGAAGAGACTCTGTTCATCTTACCTGTAAGTGCAAAAGCCCCAATGCTGAAAGTCTTGAGGAACAAACACAGGATTTAAATGCCAAAAACAACAGTTGTTTTGTTATACGTGCAACTGTGGAACAAAGGGACATTCAGATAATAGAATAACGTTAAGAATAGCAGTGATCTGGGTCGGTGCTTTAACAGGAAGCAGAATATGTGTGGGTTTAGTGCACTCTGGCACATAAAAGTGCTTCTGTCCTAGTTTTTGCTTCTTTGGAGAGACGTTGTTATTCCGTTTGTACTAACCTTGATTTCAAAACTGAGTCTTCGCTGTCAACAAGGTTGTTTTTAAATTCCGTTAGTGGGTTGAAGCCTTCCTCTGTTTCTGTGTTTTCTTCCGCTGACTCGCTCTCTTTGAGTGGGACTCTATAATGGCAGCTGGTACGACATAAAACGGCAATAGGGGAAAATAGATGTAATCATAGATATGAAAATCATACCTCTAGTGTAGAGGATATCTAGCAATCTCTTTGTGTGTTTATACGTTTGTATATCGCTGCTTTTTTACTCTTTGGCTCTTTTGTGTGTTTGTTTACATGTTTTGTTTACGTGCACAATTGTTTTGCTCTGCCGTACAGTATATGTATCTTTATGTTTAGCTTTATTGCTTAGAAATGAACAAAAATTATGTTATTGAGCAGCATGACAGATCAGTGTTTAAACCTGTCTCATTATTGTACACCGATTTTCAATGGTAAGCTTATAATAATGATTTATAATTTGAGCTAGCGGGTCTGATTTTGTGGCAATTGTCCTGTGAACAGAAAGAAGAAGATCTGGCTGCTCTGTCGCATGTCTGGGTACTGCAGATGATGCAGCGACTGTAGCTTGTTCTTCAAGTAACCTGCAATTTTATGTTTCAAACAGAGATGGCGGTAGAGAGTCAAAGTTACGGTACTGCAGCTTTAAATGAAGAGAAGTGATGTTTAGCTAATGACAGCTAATCTCATTGATTTATAGATTGTTAGCCAACGCCTCATTCGTTCATTAATCTGCTTGACGCTCATAAAAATGTTGCCGGTGTCGTACAGATGACTCGACAATGCGATCGAATGGCAGCTGTAACGGATTAATGACAACAGCTGCGAATACAGTTAAATTGTCGCAGTTTGGTGTAAAAAGTATGTTGTTTTCAGTCTGGGCTGTCGGCCAGAGCAGCACAGCTGTGGCTGAGCGGTTTGATTGAATGAGACGCTTTTTCATCACACACTTTGTTTACTGCGAAGTTTCAGGCAGCGATATTGAATGCTGAAGTCCTGCCGTCTTTATTTATTACGTCTGAATGTTTATATTCCCAGATATGTTTATATTGTAAGTATGTCAGACAGTTGAAGCATCGTGCTGAAATAAGCTCTAGTGTAATATCATAACCGTAAAGTAGAACTGAATACTACAAACTACAAAGCCGCTATTGCTTTCATTCTTTTCCAATGTGTGGCTACATTTAATTTTTTGCACTTTGAATGCTCCTAATCCTCTTAATATGAGACACACTCATACACATGCGGTGGAAAGAAACGGGACATTTTTCTCCATTTCCTTGAAATAGTCGCTGCCAATCTCATCATCCTCACTTTCAGCGTGGAAGAGTCTCTTTCTGAACAGAGCTAAGTCTGCAGTCAATCTGTGAGGTTGTGAGTGTGGATATCCAGCTTGTTAAAATTGCATCATGTATTTCTGTGTGTTTGTGTGTTTGTCTTGTTTGTCTTGTCTTTTCGGGCTTTACTTGACTAGCAGTGGTTTACTTCAGTGAAGGGCTGTGATCAGAAAGATCTTTGATAACTAATGCACCAATGGGGTTTAGTATGACTGATCTGTTTTCTCCTACTGCGCAAACACCATCCACCTGCTTTGTAATGCAAATCCCCCATTATATAGTTCCACAGCTCGATTACACACAGGGCGAACGTACTGAAGCTACGATATGGATGCGAGAAGCACAAGGAAACCGTCGTTGAGCGATGGCGCTAACAGTAGAAGTCACCTGCAACACTTCGCTTCAAAACAAAACGACGTTTGAAGTTTCTCCATGTTTTGCAATGCATGCTGTGTTGGCATGGGCTGTTTTGTGTTCCTCCCTTCAGGTCAGCTGGAGAAGTTATTTGTGAGCTGGAGCCCAGAATCAGCGAAATCCACCAGAGCCGCAGGGTCACCAGCCGCTGAGACGCTGTGGAAGAATAAAAAAAGTACGATTCTGTCCATTTTTAATTAGCCCTTGAGATAAACCATCAGGAACTGCGCGTCTTCGCTCACTCGTTCATTTTCTTCTCGCTAATGCGCTGAGTGGTGCAAGAACCTCTAACGTCTTAATTACAGGAGCGTTAGATAGCGATAACAGGCCTCCATCGCCCTCAGAAATAAAGAGCTTATGCGTGCGCACAAGAGCCGGGCGGCAATGTGAAAGCAAGGTGAAGCAGATCTCAGTGCTGTAAACAGCACACAAGCTGTTGATTCTTTACTCGTCATTGACCTGAGGAGAGAGCTTCAGTGATGGGAATGATTTCAATTACCTTCTCTGAGGAGCAGAGGGCTATAAATCTCTCTTCTCTATCTTAATCACCTCTGCCGTGAAGCCCATAGTCAATCTATAGCATCGTAATCAGTCTACATGAACACAACATGTCAGGCTTAAACCCTGTCTGCTGGCAACATCGTCACAATTTAATTGGGCTACAAAAGCAATGGACTGCAGCTTCTTAACCGTGTGAGTCCCGGCTGTGACTTCAGTGTGACCGTCCGTTCTCACATTTCTTGTAATCGTGAGCCCAGGCAACTGCACTCTTAAGAACAGGTGCTTCGCGACGCCATAGCAGAACCATTTTTGGCTTTATGGTTTCATAAAGAACCTTTACATACATAGAACCTTTCTGTTTCACTATAGAAAAAAAGACTCTTTAGACATATAAAAAGGTAAATAAAAGTTTTTTAGGAACCTTTTACTGAAAGGTTCTTTGTGGAACCAAATATGGTTCTTCTATGACTGTGAAGAACCTTTTAAGAACCTTTGTTCTTAAGAGTGTGATGCTTTTAAACTATTAGCTGTTAAATTATGTTGAACATTCTCACTGTTTAAGATCAAAATGTTAATGTGACACTGTTGCCTCTTTAAAAGTTTACTTCAGAATTGTGATCATTTTATATATTTACATATGCATAATAGTTTATTTGTCTGCACTTGTGCATAATGTTGGGTGGTGGTTGGAAGACATTTCAGTTTTTGTATGTTTGTGACATATACTTAAATTCCATAATGATGCTAACCATAAAGTGCTAACCAGTGAAAACATTGCTAATGCTAACACAAATGTTACGCTTGAGTTTCACAATGTGCGTTCTTGACTACAAAAAAAGAAAAATGAACAGCAGCCTCTTCATGCCATGACGTGTGACGGACTCATTGACTAATGGAACTCAGAATCCACCCTCGTTATTAAGAACATGTTTTGCTATTTTTGCATCGCTAAAGCAAAGTAGCGTTTTTATTCACTCTGCCCTCAATTTCTGGACAGCCCAGAAACAGGTTCATATTTTCAGTGATGCTTACCAGCCTCCCCCGTTAAAAATGGTCCTGAACTGTATGTAAGGAACCCGAATCGCCTTCCAAATTAAATTACTGTGGAGCATTATTTGTTCTGCATTTCGGCGTTTAAAAACAGCTGAGAACGTTGAAGTGTTTGACGTTTAAGTCAGTTCACAGGCAGACATCAATGGTAAAAGATCACAGATTAGAGTGTGTAAGAAATAATGAAACATGTGAACAACAAACACTTTTCATGCCAGTTGTGGTGCAGCCCTCACATTGACGGTTGCTAGGATACAAGGATGCTACACTCGACGGCGAGGAAAGGATCAAGAAAGATCAAGAGAGAGTGGCGACTACTAGTTAACTTTAATTTTATCTGTTGGCTTTTTTCACTTTTGGTTTTACTCTTCATTAGAATGCTTTTTTATTTTCACATGTAAAAAAATAAAGGAAATTATTCCACTTTTAGCTCGTTACCGGTGCAATTAATTGGTGCGTATTTGGCTCCGTGTTAATAGGTCTAAAATGCTCTTGAACTGTGAGTCTGCTCATCTTCAAATACGTGTGTACACTCATGATTCTCTCCTGTTATGATTTTGAACTGATATGTGTGTAATGGTGCGTGTAAACGCTTTAGCATGACATCATCTGCAACGGATGCAATTAAGTCATATGTCATTAGGCCAAATACCAAAGTGATCACACGTGAAGTTTAACACTTAATTTGATCAAGCGGTCTTCTTTCTCTACACAAACACAGTAGCTGTAGAAATACGTCAGCTCTGTAACATTTCATTATTGTTTACAATTAAAGTGTATTAAAAATTTAAGTACAATTAAAGCTGGTAACTAAGACAAGTGTCTAAGCTTGTTGCTAAGGCAAGTGTCACTGTAATTACTAATAATATATAGGGATTATTTAAGCAGACCCCTAAGCATTAAACTGTGGCAAGTAACTCGTGTTACAGTCATGAATTTGGCTTGTGGTTGTTAAAAAGTGTTTGCTTTTACTTTTCTAAGAGGTCGGATTTACAATTTTTTGCCTGAAGTAAATGAAAATGAGGCATTGGAAAAAAAAACATTTTCTTGTAAAAAAACAAAAATTACAGTCCTACTTTATATTCTTATAAATATATAAGATTGTTACTTGATAGAAACATTGGGAAACATTCCTACAACTGTTAGCCAGGTGCACTCCTATAGACATCCTTTAATGTCCACGTTATCAGAATGTATAGGTTACAGTTAGATGAATGTAATAGGATCTGATAAACGAACTGAATGTACTAAAGAGGAAAGAGTGCATCAGCCACAAGATGTAGCTTATCAGCTCCTGTTTTTAATGCGCTCCAGCTTCAGATGCAATCGCTCTGGGTGATTGGTTGGATGATAATTCTTTTGATATTCATTCACCATTGATTACAGCCGTGTTTTATCGTCACACTTTATCTTCATCTCTCCCTCCCTAAAGAAGTCAGATCTTTCTCTTATCATCACGGTCTCTCTCTGGTGGTGCAGCGCGTGCGTTTGGGGCAATGTATCCATTCCTCTCCAGAGCCGAGCTGACAGTGATGTAGGAGGTGGTGGTAACCTCACCAGGACAGCTCTGGCCTTGGACGACACGCTCCGCTCCGCGTGGTGCCCGGTAATTTTCCATCCCAGCTTGGCAGGATGCACACAGGGCGAGACAGCAGGGTTGACAGATACAGTTATACAAGCAAAAGTGAGAGAGATGGGTGATTAGGAAGTTGATGTTATACAACATGCCCTTAGGAACTTATTTATAAATGTATCAAAAAATACTTTAGACTAATGAGAAATAAGACTTACTGGCTGTAGAGATAAACAATAAAAATGGAGGAAAAGACTTTGAAGTCAGTCGTGTCACAGTAAACAACTGCAATGGACAGGAATCTTAAAGAGACAGTACATTCAAAAATTACAATCGTTATCAATTGCATAGCCTCATGTTGTTTCAAACCCATGTGACTTACTTTTTGTCAGTGAGAAAGATGGTGTTACATTTATGTATTTGGCAGATGCTTAGGAAGAGTGGAAGTGTTTGGTAGAATGGCAATGGTGGCCCCAGTCATGGCCCCCTTGACTTGTATTGTTTCTCCTAAATTTGAAGTGAATGGTGACTGAGGCTGTCATACAGGTTGATGGCTACGTGTGGGTGAGTAAATGATAAATTGATAATGATAAAATGATAATTTATGTGGGTGAACTGTCCGTTTAACTTTGAACTTGCATTTAGAAGGCTGCCCAAGGCAGTCCAATCGCAACAAAATGTAAAAAAGAGAAGTAATGGGGAAAGACAGACTCGTTTGAGAGGATTATCAGATTAGAGGGAAAGAGTGAGGCAGGCAGAAAAACAAGTGAAGAGCTAAAGATGTAGCAGTGACATCATGGGCTGGCAATTCCTAAAGACCTGATTTAGAGGCAGAGATCTAATGGTGTGTTTAATTGTTTATGTGTGAGTGGTCACATGTAAACTGCAGCTACACACAGTTGTCTCTGATGCTTCTAATGTGGCTGTGCTTATAAGCTACAGCTTGACCCTCAGTTGTTCCCAAAAGCCCTGTGGTCTAGGGACAACCAATACATAATGATTTATAAAGGTCAAGCTATGTTAAATGTAGCAGTTGAAGGACCATAAAACTTATACCCAACACTGTCGTTCGTATTTCTTGGTTTATGGTTATCAGTATATCCACCATGACATAAATACAGTTGTCATCACTTCCCTAATTTTGCAATAACTACGGCAGTTATTACAGTTACTCATTTGGCATACACTTCTATCCAAACAGATTTACAGCGCATTCAACAGACATACAGCATGCATTTAATCAGTATGCACGTTCCAGAGACGCGAACCCATGACCTTTGCGCTGCTGGCGCAATGCTGTACCAATTAAGCTACGCAAGCAAGTTTTAAAACAGAGCTCAAAAAATTTTGTCATATTCTTTAGACTAAATCACAAAGATATCACATGTAAGAGATACTACACAGATTCATTTTAGCAAACGCATTACTGAAGTAATGTATCACAGAAGCGTTGGAGTTTTGTAAGAATTTTCCAGCTAACAGGGAACATTCTCAGAACATTGCCTAACAACCTCTAAACGTTCTGGCATAGTTATCAAAAAACTTTGCTATAAGCAGTGGTACGATAAGTTTTTAAAACCTTATGTATCGTATAAAAATGTTGCTCCTACGTTAGTAGTGGAACGTTTCAGAAACGTTACAAAAGTTTGAATAATGTTCTTAAAGCCAAGCAATGACTTTCATACAGCATCTTAAAAAAACCTACCGTTTAAATTAAATAATACATACACGACTTTTGTCTCTCACACAACCTGTCTGTCGGTCTCCGTGGCTGCCGTCGCAGGATATTGTGCAGGTGTATAAAGGCACGTTCACCGATCTGTTGTAATTAGAGACGGTTCGGTGTCGCTGTGTGTTTCCGGTCTTTTCTACCCGTCGTTGTGATGAAGGGGAAGGTGTGAATGGAGGTTATTTGAAAGTGAATGGCGAGGTGAAATTGCACTTCTCTCCTCATGGATACCGCTGGCGGTTCAGACATAAATCTATTCAGTGCGAGCGCTCGCCTGCGCAAAGGGGAGGCAGTAAATGTCAGATTCCCTTCTTTATTCTGTTAAACGCAGTATGACAGTGAATGCCAGAAGTGGCTTTGATTTCCACTCGGTTAATTCTTCCGTTATAGGTGGTGAGGGAGCGCGAGCCTGGACAGATATGAAGGTCTGGTGTTAGCTTCTGATGAATGAGACTAATTAAAAGGATAAATGCTGGCTTCAAATCTCCATATTTCATGTCCCTACACGACCATTACCGCTTAATTATTTGGACATAAACTTGCGTAGTTGCTCAGAGTCAGATCTTCTGAACATACAGGGTTTTGGTCACCTTAAATGACTCTGTGTATTATTGATATGGGTTTACATAGGGAGCAATACAATATGATGCAGAATAATTACCGTATGAGAAAGAAAATGGGTTTAACTCGACAATACAGGAAATGCTGAATGCAAATAATAAATATAAATAGTAAAATGTAGTAAAACAACAATAGCATTAATAATAATAAAATATTTTCATATATTCTATTGTAAAATCTATTATGTATTCAGTAAAGATAGTACATTACAAGAAAATACTGTTGTATTTTTTATAAGTGTTTTGCAAACACTTTTATTTAATGCGACTTGCAGTGCATTTAAGCTAGTTATTTGATCCGTGCATGTGTTTCTTAGGAGTCAAACCCACAACCTTTTGCATTGCTAGCACAATGCTCTACCAGTCGAGCTACAGGAACGCTACCTACCAGAACGTTTTATGCTACAGCTAATGTTGTTGATAACGTCCGATGCCGATCATAAACATCATACAGTTGATGCTTATGATGCTAATTGCATCAGTTTTGTGTGTTACCCTGACGATGTTTTGTATTTGTGTGGGCGTGTCTGTGTTTATTTATTAGCCATCGTTCATAAAAAGGCCAGTTGCGATAACTTTAATTCATCATCTTGTGCTCTGTTTACCGTTATTAACATTTTTAAGGTACAAAGTAGTTCAAGTAGTTTGTTATATTAACATTATGTCAATGAATGAAACCGAAGTTTATGAACCTAAACTTATACAGGAACCAAATGTCATACCGTAATACCTGAAATGCCACCATCCTGTATAAATTACAGTAAATCTCTGGTAACTAAAGCTCACAAATTCATTATACGAAACTGTACTGAATTCCTTTGATTTTTGGTCTAATAAAGCCACAGGCTTACATGCCCCACAAAGTTGCGACGAAAACTTCAGCAGACTTCTGTGCAAGTTATGTGTGAAGAGAGGTGCAAAATCAAAGGTTTCATCAGGGGGAAGGTGTGCAATAAACATCTCCTAAATTTATAGTGTGAAAACTCATCACTGCGTTTAGGTGTTACAGAACGTGCAGTCGTAGATGAAGAACAAGAAAATCCAAACGACCGGGCCAGACAAAGCCATAGCTGGAGGTTTCACTAGCACAGAGAGAGAGAGAGAGAACTGAGAGAGCGGGGCAAGTATGTGCTGTACCTGAACCTCAGCACACTCACAAAGTCTGCTCTCAGAGTTTTAATAGCGCTCACTTCTGATGGATTATTGAACCGAGCTTTATCTATCATCATATTTAAAAAGACACCCACCACGGTCGGAAATCACTTCCTTTCTTTTCCCTCTCACTGCTTTGTGTGTCTTCAGTCAAAGCTGGAGGGATTTAACCTGACTTCACCAGCTCTGAACCTGTATGCCGAAAGCACTCAAAGAAAATGCGCTCGCCAGACTTTGCGTGTAATCTGATTCTAAATTAAAGTTAGCGTTACTATTTTGATTATTTGAAATGTGACAGTAGGCAAAACAGATTTTTTTTTGCCATGATGCTGCGTATTGGTAAATTTGGATTGGGCTGAGTTCTCGGAATAGCAGTGTAGCTTTGTGGCCATCTGGCAACGTAGGTTTGGTCATACTCTATCAGATCGCTCTGTGCTAAGTAAACCAGACAGTAGCTCCAAGGGGTATGAGTGTACAAAACAACTGGTTACCAAAGTTACATGTAGGAAAGATCTGTAATGATTGTTGTACGAACCTCAAAAGGGGGCCCTGAAATCACGCCGTGCAATCACATCGTGAAATCAAACGTTTTTAAAGAAGAATGTTTATTTTTAAAGTCTTAATAGTTGTAGTGGCGCTTTTGAGCATGGTTTGTTTTGAACCTGCCACAATGTAACAAAATTTCCTTTTTTGAAAATTGGCAGCTCATTTCACATATTAAAAGGGCGTTTACTGGGCTCTCCTAAAAGACAGAGCAGCAGTCTATAGAGAGTGAGAGAAAACAAATGCCAAATTGACCGAAAACATTTTCTCATATGCAGAAAGAGAATAATCTATTAATTATGCTTTATTCGATTAATCACAATAATCATTAATCATGCTTTACTTTTAACCTATAATACAAGTGTTCCTGTAGCTCAGTTGGTGGAGCATTGCGCTAGCAACGCAAAGGTCAAGAGTTCGATTCCCAGGGAGCACATGCGCTGACCACATGTATAACTTGAATGAACTACAAGCGTCTGCTAACTGCATAAATGTAAATGTATGTATGTGAATGTTGACTGAGGCACTTTTATCCCTTAAAGTAAAGCTTGCCAAGACTTTGATAGGAAAGAACTGAAGTTTTACTCATTAAATATACATTAAACTAGCTTAAACATGACAAATCATACATACATGCCTCATCAAACTGATATAAGCACTAATAAAGTAATATCATGAAGCTTTTGTCTTATTAAAACTGTCCACAGGGTCCACAACACCACGCTTATTAATTCTGTGAAATGTACAAAGTGAAAGAACAGTCGGAAGCTGTGTTCTTACATGGCTTCACGGCGGGGTGCCGCGCTAACTTTCTGTCAGTGTACATGCCAACAAAGCTTTTGTGCTGAGAAGGTGTTGTGCCTCCTCACAGTCAGAGAACTCACAAGAAACTTCCACAGCTGCCATTTCCCCTGCTCATGATTTTAAATTGTACGAATGTTTTCCTAACATTTCCATTTAGTACCAAAAACATTAACAAAATGTTTAAAAAGTAAATTTTTTTAGGCATATTTTAACTTTTAGTTACAAGAACGCATTTTAAACTATGTAATGTTTTTAAAACATTCCACTAACAACTTAAGAATAATGTTTTTGATATCTAATATATCTAATTTTGATATATAACATTAAAAAAAGTTGTGATTTCTACAGAAGCAAAATGAAGAGGTCTTATGCGGATTGGTCAACAGTTGTGCTATATTCACATTATAGCATGGCTGCTGACCAATCAGCATCCAGGGCCGACACTTGTTGTATGATTATTTGTTGAGAATAACTAAGTGAAATATTGAAGAAAGAAGTGGGGTGTTAGTTGATATAGTGACATGGGCGGTGCTAAAGGGTTGTTTCCCAGGCAACACTAGAGATAATAAACCTGTTTGGTGAATGGTCAAAGTTTCCCTCCATCCAGATTAAATATGAACAGATTTCACTGACATTAAAACACTGACAAATATGCAGTGGTGCTCAAAGACGTTTTTGGCGAATACAAGCGATGAGGTTTGTGGTTCTTGCAAAACTGTGTCATTATGACACAGTGCCATAAATCTGAAAACTTCTGGCAAATCCAGCAAAACGATATATTTTTAGAAGAACTCATAGTAACAGGCTGCTGTCTTCTGAACAAAATTAAAAAACACCTGGTGAATCAAAGGTATAAAACTGTCACCACCGTACACTGACTACGGAAAGCTGACGTGTCACAATGGGTTTATCACCAGAAAAGCAGAACTTTGTCTAGTTTCAGCTCCAGTAACAGTGAGAGATGTACTTCATAATAATAAATGCAGGTGTAGCATTCAACGTTACAAAGTGCATCATATGAATATTTTATTAAAGGATGTCCTACAAAAACTGCTGCTAGAGGGGTTTGTATAATACCTCATAGAAGCAGTAAACTTTTACTTATAGAGCAGTACATATATGGAATACAATAGCTATAGAGTTAAGAACTGTTTCTTATAGAGCAGTACATATATGGAATACAATAGCTATAGAGTTAAGAACTGTTTCTTATAGAGCAGTACATATATGGAATACAATAGCTATAGAGTTAATAACTGTTTCTTATAGAGCAGTACATTTATGGAATACAATAGCTATAGACTTAATAACTGTTTCTTATAGAGCAGTACATATATGGAATACAATAGCTATAGAGTTAAGAACTGTTTCTTATAGAGCAGTACATATATGGAATACAATAGCTA
>JAZGTJ010000250.1:62919-150419 GCA_036877575.1 Botia almorhae
TTAATAACTGTTTCTTATAGAGCAGTACATATATGGAATACAATAGCTATAGAGTTAATAACTGTTTCTTATAGAGCAGTACATATATGGAATACAATAGCTAGAGTTAATAACTGTTTCTTATAGAGCAGTACATATATGGAATACAATAGCTATAGAGTTAAGAACTATTTCATCTTTTACTTCTTTTTCTGCATCCATAAAACAGTGGTTAGTGGATAATCAGATATGTTCTCATGATTTGGAATACTGTAACCAACCTGCCTGTGACTACAGATGAAATTAGCCTGTATGGCTAAATCCGGCATATGTACAGGATGTACTTAAGGGGCCATGTTAATTAATGTGCATTGTCCCTCATAAACAAATAAATAAATAAGGATGTTCACAGATGTATGAGCTGAGCCCTGAAAGTTCGGTAGGTGACCCTACAACCGGCCCGGGTCAGAACCCTCGCAAGAGAAAATAAGAGCCTCGCGAGGCTACAGAGTGAGACTGTCAGAATGAGCGAGACTTATGAAAACACACTCTGTGTGTGTGTGTGTGTGTGTGTGTGTGTGTGTGTGTGTGTGTGAGAGATGCAGAAGTGAGATGTCCCTACGGTTAATGTTAATTAGGTCTTACAAACACAATTACTCTGAGAACTTATCAGAAAACCAAACAAGAACCTGATCAGACACTCCGCATCCTTTCATCTCCGTCAGAAATTCCTCACTTTCTGACGGAGTGTCATGGCACAGAAACTCTGCGTTGGTTTTAATGTTCACAGCAAACAAAAGACTGTTAATTAGAATTAATTCTCACCATGTTGCTCACGCATGTCAATGAGACAAAGTCTGCACTCAGAAAAGTCTGAAAACTCATGCGAGACACCAATGCTAACAACAACTAGTATGTTTTTCCAAACGTTTATATCTTAAGATTTTGCACACAGCTTTTTAAATCTATTTAACCGGCCGTATTTAGTAAACGGTCACATGCCGTCCTTATGAGCTTTTATTAGAAATGATCCCGTTTAGAAACTCATTAGCGAGTAAATCCAACAGAAACATTTTTGATGATAAAGCGACTTCTGACTTTTAACACGGGTCAACATGACAAATAATCACAAGTAACGCTTCTGTTAAAGCTGTAATCTCTGCAGCTTTTAATGTAGAGTTTACTTTCAGTTCAATGTTGAACTAACTTATTCAGCGTAGAAATGACTCTGAACTGTGTACACGAGCAACCATAAATACAGGCTGTATGTAAGTGGAGACCTCAGCATACATTGAGACATGTCTACTGCACAGAGCTCTAACAACAGAAGTGCATTCTCTGTGTTAATGGGGTCTATTGATGAAGGAAGCAGATGTCTGCTTTTCATCAGGGCCACTGGCTGTTGTGCTGTTAAAGTCTGAAGGCAATTAAAATTTCAGCTGCCACCCATCACGAGAGTAATTACCAGCAGCACGAAATCAAACAGTCAGGCCTCTTCATTCACACGTTTAGAATGTCACAGAGCCTGAAGTTTATCCTCTTCTGATGATATTTTACAGAACTGCCATCAGGGAGTCTTTGAGCCATCCCATATAGAGAAGAAAAATCAAAGATGAAATCTCTTTATTATCTCAAGTCTTTCTCCTGGACAGCAGTGAGATTAAACTGAGAGCAAATTTACATTTAGGCATTTGGCAGACGCTTTTATCCAAAGCGACTTACATTGCATTATACTATACGTTGATTCTGAGTATGTGCAATCCCTAGGATCGAACCCATGATCTTGGCATTGTTAACGTCATGCTCTAACCACGGAGCTACAGGAAAGCAGTATAATATAATAATATATAATATAATCATGCCCAAATGCTTTTTGTGCTAATATTACCCATAACCCCTTGCTATTTGAGATGGTTCATGCCAACTATCTGGTATCCAAACGCATTTGAACGATATGGCTGTGTCCCAATAGTGCTATATTGATTTACAACATACTTTAAAATACAGTACATACTTGCTTTACCACCACCACCAGAACAGTACACCCCAGAAACCTTCATTACTCCAAGATGGCTTTTTTAAAGCTCAGGAGATTGATGGAGATGTATCTCCTAAAACTGCTTAGGAGTAATAACAATGAAAACAAATGAGACAACTGTTAAAATACATTACGTAAAATTAATGTAGCTTTAATACCAAAACTAAATCTGGAGGTACATTTAAAGTAAAGTTCATACGGAAATCTTGAATAAAAATGACTTGATTGCAGGCAGGCAAATCTGAGCTCAGCTTGAGAAAGTAATGGAGACATTTCTGAGACTTTGGGGTCTTTTCCTCGGGAGAAATATCTGAAACACGGGAGACATAAATAAAGTTCCATTTGCTTTCCTGTAGCTTAGTGGTTAGAGTATGGTGTTAACAACGCCAAGGTCATGGGTTCGATCCCAGGGATTGCACATACTCAGAATCAACGTATAGTATAATGCAATGTAAGTCGCTTTGGATAAAAGCATCTGCCAAATGTACATTATATTATATATCAAAGCAGTGTATTATTATTGCATCAACGTAGTCTTCTGTAATATTGTATTTCAATTAAATAAGGAGATTTTATGGTCCAAAATTGATAGTTTGTCCTTGCTCAGCATGCAGGAAGTCCTTACATCTTTAATACATCTATGAGTTTATTTCTTGCTAATGTACGGCGTTCTCATAACATGCACTGGAGTACATTGAATGAGGCATGCTGGACATATTCGAGGCGAGGCAGAGTGGGTAACTAGCCCGTCAAATGAATCCTGTCTCACTCGCCCGGGCTGAGATGGGACTATCAAACAAAAGCGTCAAGCTCTGTCAATCTCTGCTATTTAGGGCCATTACTGAGACGCCACGTGCCAAGGCCCCGAGATAAGTGAAATACAGAACTCTCAGATGACAGACATCATTATATTTTCATTACTGCAAGGTTCCCTTAAAGAACATGACACTGAGACGCGCTGAGACGTGGAGAGAGACAGAAGGAGCAATGACCCAGCTGACAATTTCGGTTGTAGGAACGTTTTCCAAATGTTTCCATTAAGTAACAAAATGTTAAACCTATTATTTTTTTACAACATCTTACAAAAAAATGTTTAAAAACGTTTAAACGCTTGTTTAAATTTTTTTTAAAAAAATGTTTAAAATAACTTTTGGTTGGTTACTTGGTTTATCCAAACATTTTTTATTTCTGTGTTGTTTTAAAAACATTTGATATACGCGATATATAGCGTTAATAAAAAGTTCTACTAATGTTACAAGAACATTTACTTTGATAACTTTAAGAGAGCTGTTTGAGAACGTTAACTAACATTCTGAGAATGTTTCCTGTTAGCTGGGGAATCCGACAGGAGGATAAACTCAAGACAGAAACTCTCCGCATTGGACGCGTGTCAGAGAAGCTGTGAGATTCCAGTGGCTCGGTTGCCACACATGACGAGTGTTCCTGTATTATTGGTGGTACGAGGCGAGTTTGGAGTGTGTGTGATTTATACAGCTGGAAATGGTGATGATGCTTCAGACAGTTGAAATAAATGCAATGTTCCTCTTGTTTGACTCTCCAGCACATTCTTGTAATTCACTTTTGAGTCTTGATTGCTTTAATTAAGCAGAAGTCGCACTGACTGCACATATTATCACACTGCAATGCGCTTATTCGCAATAAGATGTTTACTGTGGATATTTTTAGACTTTCAGCATTGCTGGTCACTAGCATAAGTTGTGTTGTGTATGCTAGTGCAGCTACCTTTACCAGCAATAGTTGGAATTGCGCACCAGCAAAAGTCAATCTTTCTCTTCTGTCATTAATTTCTGTCTCTTTCTTTGCTTACCTTCACGACAAGCCAAACTAATCTCTCTGTCTCTTTAAGGCTCTCTGAATTAATTGCACAGGCGGGTTGGGAGGTTTTCATGCGTGATGTAGAGGTCAGATCTTCATCGTTCTTTCTTGCCATGAATCTGTTAATAAATGCTCGCTCGCCTCGAGAAAGCACAGCGCTTGCTATTTTCACTGAATCAGATTCCTTGTCTCTCTACAGTACGTGCTTGTCCATATCATCTCCTTTAAGTGTCTGTCCGCAGTCATTTGTGTAACGCTGCCCTCTAAGCTCAGTTTTTAACATTTCAGTGGTGATTGCCCATTTAAAAACAGCTGCTGGTTTTTAACAAGCGATAAGACAGATTGCAGCGCACAGACATTTTGAGTTATATAAACATATATTTACAGTTCTGGAATCCTTCATTTGGAATCACGTCTTTATAAGATCAGTTATTTAACGGATGATTAAAGCCACTGGCTTATAAAAACAATAGGGAAGATTACAGTGGGATGTAAAAATTAAAGCTGCAATCTGTCTACTTTCGCCTCTCTACTGCCATCTCTGTTTGAAACATGGAATTGCAACTTACGTACTTTTTAAGTATTGAAGTCAAATGAAGCCAAACTTACCATTGGGAATCGAGGAAAGATAAGGAGATCATGTTAAACGCTGATCTGTCGTGTACTTCCTCAACAACAGATTTTTTGTTCATTTTGATAATGAGTTACGGATTGCCGGGTTAAGCCACTAGCGGAAATGCTTCTTGTTTGCATTTTTATAATTTAATGCAATTCATCAGTTTTAAGTGAAACATTGAATTAAAGATAACCGTGATGACAGTGTGCACTCCAGCTGGCGTGGAGGAGAACCTGATGAGCTGTGAATAAATTTGCAAATGGATTCTGCAGTTGTACTTTTTGTCATTAGCCACGACCAACAAGTGCATTGGAATTCTAAACCATATTAGCCTGCCAGGTTTTATTAAGAGGAACGGAACAAAGGTAAAAAATGATTTCAGCTACACTAGGTGGGTCCCTTACGAATTACAATCAGCCATTTGAGGGACCTAAAAGCCTCTTTTTGAGTATTGAGATATTGTGAACTATAAATTGTTGTTGAGCCGTTCTCGGCGTGAATAAAGATCGTACGTTAGATATACAGACATACAGAACGTCAAAGCAACAGAAGTAAACATCCACACACAAAAGAGAAACTGAACGAGAGAGCACAAATCAGGTGAAACCGCCGTTTGATCTGCGATGTCATTTATTCTGTGCTCTACAACTAAGCAAAACACAATGACGGCGTCATCAATTCAAACGGAGTTATGATTACAAACTGTCAGGGTTTTGTGAGGAATGCGATCAAAACGGCGCATTTCTCCCATGTCGTTTAGTCTATGTCTAATTAGTGATCATCTGTCTTTCTCGCTGTTTTTTCCTCCATAAAAACTGCGCACGAGGCCGCTTTGCCGTTTTACGACGGACTCATTTTTTTCTGCTCGTCGACCATCGCGTTCAAAGGCGTTTAGATTTAATGAATACGGTGTAATGAGTCAGATCATTACGATGAGCAATGGTTTGTGTGTACGTTCTGTGAGCTTAATCATTGGGTTTGTATCTCCTATACAAACAGCATCTGCTTCATTGTTCTCCAGCTGATGGGGATGAATGCAGCGATGCAATAATACAAACAGTTTTGATGCTGCAGGAGAATGGAATCAGGTATGTATTATGATTCTGCTTTGTGTCTCTCGGCGTCTATCTGCACATCCACTGTAAAGATCTCCACACATATCGACACACACCGCAGCTTTGTAAATGCGCACGTTCCAGTACTGGCACCTAACATTCGCAACTGTTTAAGTGATTGACGGGGCCTCAGCTAACAGGGAATGTTTTTAGAATGTTGGCTAACGTTCTCTCAACGTTCTCAAAAATGTTCTTGCAGAAAACACTAGGAGCACTTTTTAAACATATTCTATATATCTATAGACCAAAAACGTTATTCGAAAGGCAAGTTGTTAATGAAACGTTTTAAAAACACGACAGTATTAAAAATGTGACTAGCATTACTTAGCAATACAGTGTTCAGTTGTATTGAATAAAGCGCCAGTGTGTAAAGCCGATTCAGTTTTTTATATCATTCACACTGAAGCTTTAAAAGCATTTAATGATTGGATCATTTATTTTACATGGACTCTAGCATTGTGCTGTTTGTAGAATATTCACATGATTTTTTCCCCTGTGATAAATACATGTGCTCTTTTATTAATAAATAAAAAGAGCGCTGTCAGTTGTGGGCTTTATAACAACATTAGACACAGTAATGGAGGCAGCGTTGCGCAACAAGTGTATATTTTTCTACAATAATTGTGCAAATACTCCATGCAGAAATTGACATACTTTACACAGCATGCTACCTTTAGTATGCTATAGTAGGCTATTCCGACCACAACCCCCAGTGCTGGGATGCGCTGTTTTCCTGATCCTATTTCTTCCCCATTTCCTCATTGTTCTAGTCTATCTTTTTTAAATAAAAAATATCAAATGCAGGTTATAAATCAGTGAACCACATAAAGGGGGAGAAAGAGACCCTTGAGCTTTTATTCGATACGTGCAAGAAGATCCTCTGATGAAGCGGTCAATCACAACACACTTATACATCACTGTAACACAGAGCGTTTGTAATCATCAGCCATCAGTACGCCTCTCCTGTCTGCAGCTCCATGCTTTGAAGGACTGTGTGTGTGTGTGTGAGGAGACGGGGTGAGGTGGTAAGATACCAGTCAAGTGCGCTGCCTTTCACCATATTTCCTTCCTATGATACACACTCAGGAAACCAAGCAGCAGGTTGACTACAACACCAGACTGTAAACACATCTCAGCAACAGGAATAATGCACCACAGTCGAGCTAAAGCTCTAGAGTCTGCCATCAAAACAGCAACATACTTGACAGGCTGCACATGGAGGTGATGGGGGAGCTAATGGAAATGTACTGATCTGTGCACCACGGTTCAAAACATTGCACTGCATTGTCATGTACTTCAGAAACCGCATGTACTACTTCCATCACCATGCACTGCAGTGCAGTGTCTAAGTTTTGTTCTTTGGTAAAACATATCTAAACATCCTTAAATCAAGATGCATGTTTGTGAAATTATGAAAGATTATGAACATTTGTAGACGATTATTATTTAAAGATGTTTTTTAACATCCTGACAGATTTTTTAAATTAATTTTGTATAAAAACAAGCCCTTATTAGCATGCGCAGTTTTGTCAAGTCAATTTATTTTGGAATATTTAAATAACTATTTATTTACTAGAAAACAACTTATTTATGTTTCTTTGCATGGGATGTTTTGGTATATGCAACTTAAACGTTTATTTTTATGTGATGTGGACAGATCAAATCTTATGTTTACAAACGAGATGTTTTAAAATGCATCATACACTTTCAATTGTCGTGTGACAAAGTCTCTTGCCATCATTCTGCTGCTTACAGCGTTACCGTAGTAACAAATCTAGATTCTTTGATTTGAAAACCAATTCAGATCTGTGTGCAGTGTGAACAAAGCTTTTTGTGAGCTTTGGTGATGGAAGGCATTTGTGGTTGTGTGTGTGGTTTTGTGCATGAATGGCTGTTGTTTTTTTTATTTCTGTAGGTTATGAGAAAATCAAAGTTGGAGAGGGACAGCTGGCACTCGTTCAGACACAGCCTGACCTTTCAGTCTAGCGCACTCGCACAGACATACAATCCCACGCAGGGCATCAGGTGTAAAGTGTTTCAATCTAAACGTTTGGCACAAACATTATCAGGTGTTTTATCTGCACTTGAAATGAGAAGCGCGTTCTGCTAAGCCTCCTCAGCCACTCTCTTCGATGCACACACTGCATAGAGCTCATATGTTAATGTGGTGTTATGGCCTGTTTGGTGAACCATGTTGCTGTTGCATCACACACACACACACACACACACACACACACACATGAACATAAGTACCAAGGGTTACAGGAAACTAAGCTATCAACATGCCAAAAATGTGGCACTTCGATGAAAACAGTGCACATAACATATATATAACAGTTCTAACTTCCAAGCTATTCTGCATTTGTGAAAAGTGCCATGCAAGTGTTTGCTTGTGCAAGACTTGCCACGATGCTAGGGCGTTGCTATGCAGTTGCTATGGTGTTCTGGGTGATTGCTGGGGGGTTGCTTACTGGTTCAAGTCATAAGTTTCATACTATCCTGGTTTGCTAGACCTGGGTCCTTAAGTAGAAATAACCCTACAGATTTGAGGCACGTGAACGAGTTAGTCTGAATGTTTAATCATTTGAGTTCATATCCCAACTATTGCAAAACACTTTAAAGCAGCAAAATCTGTTACTTTCTAATGGCATCTTGTACATGTGGCACAAAGCATTTCCCTAGGCCTGTTCTGTAGACACACACTGTGGAGATGTGGAGTGAGCAATCACAGAGCACTAGACCTGTATTCTACATTACAATAGCACGCAGAGATGAATACCATAAAACTCTCTGTGTCTCCACAGACAGCCTTTCCCCCTCACAGCAGGCACATATTTCAGCCACCGATCAGAAACCATTTTGCAATGAAGAGGCCGTGACCCGGCGGAGGGCAGGAGAAATGAACGGTTTTAGAAGCAGCACTGAGAACAAATGCGCCAACGAATTTGCGAAAATGAAGGATAATTAGGGTGGAAAAATGAAACCCAGAAGAAAAGAGCTGGTTGTTTTTTTCCCCCCTTTTTTTGTTCCTTTTTCATTCTGCCTGACGCTAATGCGAATACGATTGCAATTTGTCATGAAATGATTTTTCGCTCTCATGAATGTTCTTTGTTTAATTCCGTCTATATGTCAGGGAGCACAATGCGTGCTGTGAAAAGTCAAATCAAAAACAATCAGCTCTGGATGGATCCGCAAGCGCTTGACCCTCTCGTCTGATCACGAGCTTTAATAATGAGAGATTTTTGCCTTTTTATGGAATTGCAGTTAGCCAGCGCTGTCTCCGGTCAAGAGCATTGATTTACAACAGATGTACGCGGTGATGGAACGCTAAGCTTTAAGCGGTTCCACTTGCGCTGTAAAATAACCCTCGTCATTCCAAATCTCTTAATTTCCTTTAGATGTGGAGGTGACTTTTCGAGCACTACCTCGGTCGCTCTATAACAAACAATGAAGAGAGTGGGGACTGGTAGTGACACGCTCCGAAGCGACAAAAGGTGGATTAAAGTGCAAGACTTCTAAAGCTTTGTGTGAGAAAAAAGGTCCAAAATGAAGTCAATTCTAAAAATATTTGCATTGCCCTGTAGAACTTAATTCTCAATACTCAAAGTATTTCAAATCAGCGTGACTGACACATTAGGCTTAAAATGGCCATTGACTTTCATTATACGAAAGCTCTTGTATACACGAGATTCTTATATTTCATTTAATCACCGGTTTTACCTGCTAATAAAACAAAAATCCTATTTCCCACCCAAGTTTTTCCACCCAAGGGCATTTTCCAGTATTTTTCTCTCACTACTGGCACATCCAGCATACCCAGAAAATATATTCATTTCATTTCTCTGAGGTTCCAAGTGCGACGAATCCATAAAATGACTTAGTATTAACAAAAGTAAAAAAAAATACAGTTTTAGCAAAAGTCTATATTAATCATGAATGGAGCGCTTTGGGCTGATGCCCAGCAAGCTCACAGCAGGCTTGTACCAAACTTTGCCCGTATTAGTGGAATATTTTGTAACCTTCCCTGTTTGCTTGATAATTGTCTTTTCTGGACTTTCATAACTTGCTGTTCTTTGGCTGATCATCATAACCACACATGCCTGACCAGTTTTTAATGAGTGCTTATTTGACAGCCATGGCTCCTACACACTTCTGTGTGTGTGCGCTGCATGTTTCGGGGTTGGATGATGAAACACATTGACATTATTTTCCCCAATAACAGAACTACCCAGCTAACAATTTTAAGCTGAAAGAACGTTTCCCCATACATTCCATATAGTAACAATAATGTTAAAAATGTTGTTTTGAATGTTTTGGGAACGTTCAAAACATCCATTTTTTTAGACGTTGTATTAACTTTATTGCTTGGTTATAAGAACGTTATTCAAACATTTTCTTTATTCTGTAACGTTTTTAAAATGTTCCACTGACAATTTAAGAATGGTGTTTTGGATTATATATGATATACAACAAGACATTACTAATGTTACTGCGATGTTTTGATAACTTAAAAAGTATTTTTTTAGAGAATGTTAGCTAATGTTTTGAGAACGTTCCCTGTTATCTGGGTAACTTTCTTATTTTAAGTTCTCTGTCTCTTCCACCACCAGCTCCCTTATTTGGGTCTTGTGTTACCCACCTGGGCAGGCCAGAAAAGGCCACTCACCCTTGCGGACTTAATTTATGGCCTTTCAAATCCTTTTCACCAAACAGCCAGAGCTCCAACTAACCACCTCCACTCATCAAACCACTAATCAAACCATCATTACATGTCATCCGATCAAACACAAACTACGATTTTAGTCCTCAAGAAAAGGCACCTGGTGGAACATTCATAGACCAACAAAACGGGCAGCTGTTTTCAGTTTTGTCTTGCAATTGCATTTTATTTATGGACATATTTGACTTAAAGAGATTAATATGCTATAATTTTGTCAATTGACTGAACAGAAAGTTGTTAGAATAGTGTTCCTAAAAGCGTCTGCCAAATGCATAAATGTAAATGCAGGAAGAACAGAAGCTAAAACTCCAGTTTTTCAGTCATTTTGGTTATAGAAATCTCTAATGCTGCAAAAAGCCCATTTTTTGCGTGACATTACCGCACTGCAGGGCGGTTCTCGCTCTCTCTTGTGTAAAATATTGCCAGGATTTAACAGTAATTTCTTACTGTTTCTTGTTTGTAATTCTGTATTCAGAATTTTACCAGGAAATCAATGCAGTGCGATGCATTGCTATTGTGATGAGATGAAGAGTTGATTGATTTTGTACAGCACAATTCGTCTGCATCACAAAAATGCCTTCGTTCTGTGCACTGTGGAGTTACAGTATAGTCGTTTAATTGTACAGAACCACTACTGTAAAATATACTGTAAATTTACAGCAGCTAGTAACTGTATTGTAAATTCTTTCCAAAATATTTTACAGTGTGTCTGTTCTCTGTTGTTTCCAGATGCTCATTGCATGCCTTCACATTTACCATGTGTCTCTGCGTAATGGCTGCAGTTGGGTCACTGTTTACGATGAGTAAACACCCCTCATGGTTCGAACAACACATGGACCACTTAAGAAGGACTGTGTCCTTGTAACTGTCCCCTAGATTTATGATTTATGAACGACTGCAGTCCCATACACACACACACACACACACACACACACATACACACACACGTTGAATTTTTATGTTTTATGGGCACATACTATAGATGTAATGTTTTTTACTGTACAAACTGTACGTTCTGTCCCGTTACACTAACCCTACCCCTTAACCCAACCATCGCAGTAAACTCGTAGTGTAAAAATGTACTGGTATTACTTGTGGGGACATTTGGTCCAGTACAATATGTTACTGTAAATCAATAGGTCTGTGCTGTTATTGGATCATTTGAAGACCAGGCTGGTTTATTTTTTACTGATAAAGATCCACTGTTAAGCCTATACTGAAGGATTATTATTCAACTTTTTACTCTTATAAATGCAAAGAGTCGATGTGTGTTGAGGTTTAAGATAAACTCTGCAGCACAGTGGCCCTCCAGGAGCCAGACTGGATACCATTGGGTTGGGGCCCAGAAAATATCATTATATCCGTGTAAAAACAACAGCGGTAATTGATAAGTCCCTGTTACAATAGAAAATAAGTGTGTACAGGTTTGACTTTACTTTTGATTGTGATAAATGAGTTGTAAGAACAGTTACTGGACTACTTAAATTAGACATGGCCCCCACTACTTGAAATCCACATTTTGATTTTACATTTTTAAATTTAAGGTGTTCCTGTAGCTCAACAGGTAGAGCATTTCGTTAGCAGCGCAAAGGTTGTGGGTTCGATTCCCAGGGAGCACACGTACTGATAAATTGTATACCCTGAATGCACTGTAGGTCGCTTTGGATAAAAGCATCTTTTGCTTGAAAGGGTTTGATGTAAGAGGTAGGGTACAGTAAATATCATCATTTTGCTATGACAACCATTAAATCATTAAGTTCTTCATTAATATACCTTCTAAGCTGTGTGTATACATATGTGGGAGAGAGAGAGTTAGATGGCCTGTGGAAACAGAGGAAGAGAGAGAACTCAGAGGTGATGGTGGACAGCAGGTCTTGGTGATGCTGTGAGCCCTTTAGCTTCAGTCGTGTGGTGTGGTATTTATTTCATTAAAACTTCATCGGCTAGTTCAGACTCGCGCTGCTTGTGCATTTGATCAGTGCTGATTGTGTCTCTCTCTCCCATAATTCTGTTTCTCCTGCTGAGCTCCCATCAGATCTCTCGCTCCTTCTCTCCAGCTCTGCCTCACGCACACTCTCTGGCTTCCTCATGCGCTCTCGTTCATCTTTTCTGTGTGCTCCAGGTATTTTGTGACGGATTAACACTCTTGGAATAGTTGTTGTGTCCACAGGGGTCTGATTTAACACACACACTCAGGCAAACTTTCTTTGCCTGAGAACCCGAGCTGTCAGAGAAGTTTCCTAGAAGATGAAGTATGTGGTCTGAAACATTGAGCTACGGTGCTTAACAGAGCGATGGGTGTTTGAATCTGGCTTGCAACATTTTCTTGACAACACTACTCTTTGTCTTTATGTAATCTCCGTGTCTTGTACTACTGCATGAGTGGTTGAAATGACTACATGACCGGTTGCTTTGTTTAACTTATGCAACAATACAAAATAAAGTTTTCACGTAGGTGCATTGTGTTTGCAGAGTGTAAGTGTGACATGTCACACTGCTGTGCAGTGTTTGCCAACATGCTTCCTGTGAAAACACACATTCATTTATCTTGTTGTGTTCAGAAAAAACAATTCCCACATTGCTGTATGATATGCAGATCAGTTTTGTAATGTGTCAGTGTGAGTGTGTGTGTGTGTGTGTGTGTGTGTACATATACAAATATATAAGGTGAAGTAATACTTTATTGTACATGCACTCAATGCTGACAGTCAATGTCATTGTCAGTTATTTATCTCATGCAGCTGTCCATTAATTCTGCCTAATCTTTACATCTCCTTGATACAAGCATAATCGAGCTGTATTGCATGTATATCCTATGCATATATATTATATAGCAGACAGACAGACAGACAGACAGACAGACAGACAGACAGACAGACAGACAGACAGAATGTATTAAACATGACTGTTTAATAAGCACAATTAAGAGAAACTTTTCAGTTTATGGGAAACAGTTTGTATAACTTTAGGAATGTGATTTTCTCTGTGTTCGGAAGACCTTGATCATAATCCTTTAGATTCTGGAGCTTATTCATAAAGTACATGGTTTCGTTTAATAGTGTACTGCAGTTTATTGTTCAAAATTTCCTTCCTACAAGCGAGATATATTTAGCTTTCTCAGGTTTAAGTTTGTTTGGATAAATTTGCCCTCCAGAAGGTTTTCTGGGCAACCTAATCCACAACTCTGTGTCCTTCTCCTTAAACCTTTAAGCGGGTTTTTGCTAAGAGATAACCGAGCTACATATCTGTCCAACCGGGATGAATTTGCTTGATGTAAGTGGACCTCAGCTTTCAGCTCTAAAGAGAACGTTCCCACCCACAGGTTTTCACAGTTTTTTATTATAGTTGATCGATTTTAAACTTCATGGAAAACTTCGGATAAACCTGGATTTCTGCACAGATTGGTCATAACATTTGCTATAAAGCACAACAGCAGACAAACACAGTCTAGTTAAACAAATCTATGTTTATGTAAACATTTGCAGTGAATTCTTTGGTTAAGGATTTATCGGAATGACGAGTCGGCTAACCTGGAAGTGACAGTGAGATGAGTCTGGAGACGTTCAGAGCTGCTTTATTTAAAGAACTCATGAAGAAGCATGGCCTGATGTTAACTTTTCCTGATTAAACCTGTGAAGTTGTTGCTTGTCTTCTGTCAGATGTACAGCTGAAGGAATAGATGTGACTTCTGATTGTGCTGACGGGCTGTGGAACATCTGGAGAGGAAGAGCGGATCAGATAAATGAGTTCTGAAGTGTCGACGATTGGCATTAACCTGTAGTTGCTTAATGTAGTAGTGCTACATTCCCAGCAGATAACTTCAGGTTTGTCAACAGCAGGTCTGAATGTTTGTCATGAAAAATATTTATTAAAGTATCTGTGTAAATATTGCGCTATGATAATCTGTTGTGTTATTTTCCTCTTAATTTGTAGGCTGATTCAGTTGAATTGTCAATCATTCTCAAATGTTATCTGGGGGAAGGTATAGAGATCATTTTGAGCACTGATCTGCTATACACATGCTTAATAACAGATTTTTGTTCACTTTAACCAAAGAAAGAATTGCAGCTTTATGTTCCCTGGAGGCTGTGTGTACGCCGCCTTGGAAATAACTTGTTACTGCTGGTCAGACTTGGTTTTAATTCTTAGGTAAAATAAAAAAAAAATGCTATGTGCTAAATTGCACATATCAACCGTGTTTGGTTGTTGATCAAATGTGTGTGTGTATGTTTCCTACATGTTTCCGCTGGTGGGGTAGTTGAGTTAAAGCCCCACATAACTGCTGGTGGCTGTGGTGACTGCATGACTTATTACTGCATTAATGCATATACACACACACACACACACACACACACACACACACACACACTTCTCTGACATTCCACAATGTGCACAAAGGTAAGGTTAGGCTTGGACCAAAGATAAGGCAAAAGCAATCTAGACCCCGTGACCAACCAACCACACATAGGCAGATTAAATTGACACACACACACACACACACACACAGATAAACACACACACACACAGATAAACACACACAAACACACGCGCTTTATGCAATGGCTGCCAGACAAACCATCTGATTGTTATTCGCGTCCACATCTGCTGCGGCAAATAAACAAGATGCTGTTGCGCTACGCTCAGAATCGCCTTTCGCGTTTAGAGTTAGCAAAACTTCTCACACCCAAAACCTCATTACGTTTATCCAGCCCGTTATCAGGATTCCCGCAGTCCCCCTTCCCACACAGACACGACGGAGAGCCCCGCGGGCCGCCCGACATGCGAGCAAAATCACAGAACATAATGCAAAGTTACGCTCTGCGCGGCACGTTAGAGTGCCGTTATCAGAACCTGCAGCGTGCGGCTGCGGGCTCGTCGTTTTAGTGCGTTCGTTCCGGAACCCCCAGGAACGGGGTACAGCGTGAGCTAAATGTCTCAAAGCACCTTTATCACGAGTCCCTTGTTCACATCGGTTGAATCCGGGACGTTTGATGACAACATTCGACTGTGCTCAATGTAATGAGAGAGACTCATTTCCTGGGGCTGATTAGCGTGTCAGTGCAGGTGTGTGACAACGTGGTTTTAAATGCATCGCTGCATTGGGCCATGTGTATGTTTTTGGTAATACTTTACAGTAAAGGCGCATTTATTAATGTCACTTCAACATTTGCTAATACGTTTTTTTATTAATCGTAGTCTCTGTTAATTGTAGTTAATGCACAATTAACCAAAACGGACGCTTGCATTTGTGTTAACTAATATTAACAAAGATTAATACATTTTGTAAAAATATTATTCATTGTTAGTTCATGTTAATCAATGCCTTAACTAATGTGAACGAATAGAACCTTATTGTATATATATAAATAAATGTTGTTTCTTATTTCATTACATTTTTATATTGTTACTAAGACTTTGACTTATGATTTTAGGCTGCTTATTTTTTTAAATATTAAGTTTTCTAAAATGACCTCTCAAAGTCCTGGAAGATGAAACCTCAGCAGAACACATGATCTATTAGCGCCACTGTAACACTAATAGGGTCGTGCATTTTGTGATTATGTCGCTGTTAGGACCCTGTATGTTCGCTACATTAAATGAAGAGTTACACCCAACACGTCACAGACAATTGAACAGTGATGGAGGGGACAGATTTAATCTACCTGTGGCAGCTACACGTGCACTTTCACAAATGTGTTAGCTGACTTTCAGAGACTGTCACCATAACAACCAGGTGTCTCCTGGAATGCCCCATCACAATGACTATTATGCTTCTCTTGTAGACTCGTGGCCGCTCTGTTATCACAGATGTGTGTTGTCCTCAAAGCATTTAGTCACTTCTGCTTGTACGTAATCATAAAACGTTACTGTCCTGTTTCTATGACAACCATTAGCAACTACCACGTATTTAAATAGCAGTCTGTACCGTCACAATTTAAGTTACTATATACTTTCAGAGAAAGTATGTAGTATGTATGTATGCTGGTATATGGGCAAGACATTTTAAACATAAAGCTGTAGAACAGGAAGTCAACTTACAAACAACCAATCAGCTTTCAAACTGCTTCCAAACAACCAATCACCTTTCAAACTAATCTTCTTTCGCAAAGGCAACATCTGGTTTATGTTCAGGATGGACAGCACTACATAGTGTGCACTGTATACAGCCTATTATTTTATAATTAATAGTGAAACAGTAGATGTTATGCAACATGGCATCCTGTTATTTTCTCAGCAGCAGATACAGTTTCATTGTATTTTGTGAAAAACATCTTCTAACCTTTGGTTGTCTGATTATGTAATATCTATTATGTTTTTAAAATGTATTCAGTTTGTTGAATTTTTAGAATTATGTCTTGTTCTTTCATCACACTGTAAACTGAACATCAGGTCGAGTTTGCTTCATTTCCGTTGCATTGTGTGATACAGTATTTCACACAGTATGCTTGTCAGCGCTTGTATGTATTGACATGTAAGTATACAGGGGCTGTAACTGGCCGGGAATTCCTATTGTAGAAATATATTTAAACTAGACTTATCTGGAATTCCGTACACGCTCGTGTGTCGGTGTCAGTCCGAGAGTCCAGAAGCAGTTCAGAAACGCTCGTGTCATTTCACAGATGTCCAGTCATGGTCTCAGCAGGCCAGAGTTAATGGTCTGTAAAATCACTGATTACACGGAGATCAGTGCATCTCCTGCAGTCTATTTCTGTGATCTGCCTCATATCATAGATATTATCTCTCTGGCTGTAAATAACATACAGCACGCGGTCGCTTTCAGCCTCTGACCGCTATTGATGTCCACTGAAGCTTAACCTGATGATCTGATTCATTCCGCAGAACCGCCTGTCAGGTCAGCTCACTTCATACGGAACCCTTGCATTGACGCGTGGTCTAATGAAGTGCCCCGGGCCATTTCTATTACGCAGAACGTTTTCATGTTCTTTTCATATATGTCCTAAATTGCATAAAATATTCCAGTCACATTTTGAGACAGAACTTATATTAATTAGTTTTCTTTTATCACTATATGCCATTTAATGAACATGGGGTGAATGTTTTAATAATTACGTTACTTTGGTTCAAAGGGGTGTTGTCATTTCAGTCATGTCTCTCAGTGCGGCTTCTAAAGTGTAAAACTGTCAATTTGTTACGCAAGATTGTTACGCTTGTTTTATTTCTCGAATCAAAATGGTACGGGCTAAATTTGTTTTTGGGAATATTGATTTGTTTACTAACAAAGGCTGACATCATCCCTAAAGTTAACCTAAAAAGTTGATACCCTTATATAAGCAAACTTTCAAACGGTCACCCTGGCCTTTTATTTACATCTGTTAACTCCCTTGTTTAAAATCATTAAATAAGATAATAATCAAGTTGAAATGAAAATGAAAGTACCTGAGCTATGCCCTTATATGGAAAGACTTCCTTAATTTGCAACACAAACATAGTTATTTACATAAAGTTCTAGAATACAAAAGTTCCAGAGGTCAAATCGTGCTGCGTAACAGAAATTCATATAGATGCTGTTCGGAAAACGAGAGCAAAACATCTATGAAAATGCAGCACTCTATTCCTTAGATGTTCGCTGGGAGCTGGCCATCTGTTTATCTACTGTGAATTTTACGGTTCTCGGTGCGAGTTTTACATATGGAATAATGTTTTTCCATTAAAATGCCCACATAGTGTATTGAAATGCGGAGGGGAGACGAAACAGAAATTGTGTGTGTGTGTTTGTGTGTGTGGTTATCTGGAGGGTGTTGAAGAAAGAAAAATAGTGATTGATTTTATTCATGCCTTGAAATTCTTGTCGCCGTGGTGCTTGAGCGTGTTGGTTGTCCGGAATGTTAATGACAAGAATGCTTTTTAGCAGCCGCGGGTCACGACCCCTGGAGTCCCGGCCAAGGCACAAATCAATTCCAATTTGTCACCGAAACATCCGAGGGTCGTATTTGGTGGCACAAAACTGGGGGCAATTTGTTTGGAGGGAGGCATGTGTCGGGTCAGCACGCTACCTGTGTCTCATAAGCTTTGCAGAGCTCTAATGGCCTGGAGTCTGATTTTCCTTGCCCTGCCTCTATACCAGCTTTATAGAGGTTTGCTGAAAAATGACTCTGCTGAGGCAGAGGTTAGTCCAACTCGACTTTCTCCCTACAAAGAGTCAGAGAAAGGTGACTAACGTGTGTATATTTCAGTCCAGTGGGGTTATTCATTGGCCATATTTGAATGCTGTGAAGAGTATAATAAAAGTCCTTTCAGTAATTCATTCGTATTTTTCAACAAATTATTAGCTTTGTCATCATCATTAATATTTTTTAATATTTAATATATTAATATTTCATGTTATACACCCTGTTCGTTCGCAGTGAACATTCACCTTATGCGATATATGAACTCTCAAAAGTTCTAGATGCAAGAAGTTTTGGAAGTCATACCATCAACAGTTCTCACCTAATGGAAAGGTTAGGTTATTTGCATCCAATCAGATCTTTGCATATTCAGATCTTTGCATATCTTTTCCCGCACATACTCAGTCACATACACAAATTGGCATGCAAATGTGCCTTCACACACACACACACACAGATATTGTCAGATTATAGAGGACCTTACTGTGTGCCAGTTTTTTAATTGTGTCCTAATTATGCCTTAACCCTAATTAACCTGATGGGATGGCAGGCAAGTTTAATTAATCTTGCAGTGCTATGATCCCAGCATGGATGGGAAAACAGCAACTTTTTCGACATGCAACTTTCCCTTAATCTGCTGTCGCACCCCCACCCTCACAACGCTGGATATTGCGGCTTTTGCTGTTCTGCACAAGCAATAACAACCAGGCAGATTAGCTAATTACCAAAAGCTCCACCAGGACCACAACCCGACACGAGAGTGTGAAAGACAGAGAGTTCTAGACCAAAACTTTACTACAAAGTAACGAGAAACAAGTTGTGATAAGTTTATACTGTTAATGCATTTCCTGATAAGATCTGGGGTTAATTTTACCCAAACAATCTAGAGGGCAGAATCGTGAACTCGCAGAACAAACAACAAACGGTTTTGATAGACTACCGGCTAAAAATTTAGATTGTATATGGTGAGTTTTTTACAAAGTATTTTAAAGCTGCAATCTGTAACTTTTGCCTCTCTACTGCCATCTCTGTTTGAAACATCACATTTTCGACCTTCTTTCCAGACTGAAATTAAAATGGGATGTTATGTCAGCGGGACCTTTGTATGGTAAGCATCAGTAATATTGAGAGCGTTATGTGAAAATGACTTGCATTTTTTTTTTGAAGTCTATGTTATTCCAGTTTTCCTCACAGGCCGGCTGCCAGAAACACACACACGCGTCTGGATGACGCCCTCCAATATCTGCTGACCCTTGAACCCTGAAATGTCTTGTGCAATGTGACCGAGCTCATATTCCTCAATGGTTTGTTGTTCATTTTTGTCTAACACTCCTGTCAGACTCAGTTTTATGCTCATATATGCCCATATCTGGGCGAGATCTCAGAATTGCCCTCTTGTAGCCCTCCTGGGTCACACTTTCCAATCTCACCCCTCGCAGCTCTGGGTTATATTTTCTTGACTTCGAACACCTTTCCACCTTTCAGCTTCTCCTTGTCATGCTGGACAGAAATAGTTTTTGTATTAGTTCCTTGTGGTATAGTATTGGGTGCATAAGGTTGCGGCCGAGCAGCGTGGAAAAGGAAGAACGAAGGGACAAGGAACAGAAAAAAGAAAAGAAACGATTTTGAAATGAGGAATGAGAGGTTTTGCTTGAGCGTTCTCGGTCAGGATAACAGATTGAGCAGAAAGAGAGAGATAAAAACAAGCAGGTGTCAGTACAGAGTGGAAAAATGTGGACGTTTTCATTTTCTTGGCCCAAGTGAATGAGTTCATTTGTTTGTAGGTCCAATCCCTGACTGAGACTCACTGGTGAGGTACAATGCTGCTGTCAGGAAATGCAAATTTGTCGTGTTGTAATGTGTTGTACTCCTGGCAATCGCAGAAATGTATAGAATTAAACTTGTAGCCCGCCTCTTAAAATGCTAATTAAACAGGTGACGACTGTGAGAAAGATTTATATACTCTGAAGTGACATAACAACAGCTCTGGCCTGGGGATCTGTTTTATTGGCAGTTTTTAAATTAAAACAAAGTGCTTTTTCTCTCAAACCCCGAACAGAGGTTGTGGCACCATCACACCGTTGTTTTTTCAACCTGGAAAACAACGTTTGTGACATCACGGACATTTACTTCCTGTCCCAAAGCTGCATCAAATACACAAGTTTATTTAGTCACAGTCACAGAAGTGCCCACTAATATTCTTATTCCTAAACAGAACCATGCTAGACTTTCCCATAATTCCTCCCTAAAAATCTCCATGTAGTGCAACTTGCAGAACATATACAGTACAGTATACAGCTACAGTAGCAACACCAAAGGTCATGATGCTGTTTATGGTGCTAAATTCAACTACCTGTTTATTGACTTATCCCCTATTTTGTCATGTTCTCTACTTCTTTCCTCCTGTTGTCCCCTCCAGGACGAGAGCAGATGGGTGGGTGAGTGGGTATGAGCGTTCTAGGGCGGTAATGAGATGCATACCATCTCTTTGAGAAATGAAGCTATCTGTTCCACACCTCTCACTCACCGCTTTGTGATTTTCTGGCAAAAGGCATTCCGGGTATTTTTATTGTTGTTAGAATTACTGCTGACTCAAACCACAGGGATAAATATGCCTGACATCTTTCAGAGTTTCTGACTCTGTGTCATTTGTCTGAACAGGTGAAGTGTGTCATTTTTTTCCCTCACTACCAGCAATGGAATTAAGTTACGACGGCTTACTTATAGTCGTCTCTGCACATTAAGGTTAGATAAAATTACACACTTTAGCCCAATCGTGTGATGTATTACTGTATATGAAAAATAGCTGCACAGAACGATTTCAGTTTTATCCTATGCAAAGCCATTGACCCTGCCTGCCTGCCTGCCTGCCTGCACTGACAGCGAAGGCATACAGTATGTGCATTTTGAACAGGTTGTTGGTTTTTCAACTTGATAAAAAACTGTAATTATGTTGTTTCATAGGACCTCGTTTGGATAATGTTGACGTCGCAGTTGTGAGGATGAGCGTGATGTATTCAGATTACTCTCCTCTTTGTGCCCTCTTGCGTTGTTGCATTGGAGATGAGCTGTTTCCGAAAGACCGTTATTTTCTTGACTTCACTGAATAGTTTTAATTTGCATATTTTTAACTGCCTGCAGAAGGCCTCTGACTTCCCTTGAACTTTGCCTCTTGTTTTCCGTTTCATCACTCTCGTCCCTCGTTTTGTTGTTGCTTTTCTGTTTATTTTTCTGCCTTTGTTCCTTCCGTTGGTTATAATTGAGATTTTCTTATTTTTCATGTTCATCCAGACGAAACAGAGAAGCAAAAGGTCATCTCGTCAGCTATAGCAAACCAAGGGTGACTGCGTATGTCTACATATGTTACACAGTTAATCCTTTGCTCTCGTGTGAGCACGTGTGAGCGTCTGTGTTGTTGTTTTTGTCCAGTCGACTTGGGTTTTGTTTGTTTAATTGTGTATGTGCTTAACTCAAAGATGTGTGTAGACAAACTGTGTTTTATCCATATTAGAATCCCAATGAATAGCATTCGTGCAGAAACGGATATCTGTAATGTTGGAACTCCGGTAAATCTTCTTTATTCCTTCTTTATTCTATACCGTCATGCATTGCATCACATAAATTAATTACATAAACATGGAATATATCATATATATATATATATATGAAGTGCAACTATCCATATTAGACTGCTTATATCTGTAATCATAACATCATTATTGTTCACCAGCTCTGAATTTTGTTTATCCATTTGTTAATCAGATTTTGTTAAATAAATAAGAAGAAAATAAAATCCAGATTATAGTAATCCTGTTTCTTAAGGCTCCGTCTTCAGGGTCATTGCAAAATGCTCCAAGCCACAAAAAAATTGATAAACTAGTGTACATGTTCTTAAATAACTTTGTACATTTGAGCTCTGAATGACCTTAACCTGTATAAACAACCTATAATCTGGACTCATTCATTTTGTATCTTTGACAGAATGTCGTAACTTCAGTAATATTACCCCATATGTCAAACCGATAGTGCTGCGGTTCAGGGTGCTGTCCTTGGTGCTGAATACACAAACGTACAGTACAGCGCTCTGTAATTCTGCGATTCACAATGTACTAGTAACAGTTATGAGCGTGAGAAGCGATGAGGTGGAAAACGCAGATAATCTTCAGCGCTCTCCTGAAATATTCTGATTAGATCTGGTTGTTTTTCCCTATACACTCGTCCAGACGCTGCGCTATAATATACTCCTGTATTAAAGCAGCAGGGTGTAACTTCTGCCTCTCTTGCGTCATCTCTGTTCGAAACATACATTTGCAGGTTACTTTACCTACTTTACGTATATTTAAGTCCAATGAAGGACTTCCGGGAAATCGGACAGGTCAAATGATTATTATCATACCATTGACAGTGAGGGTGAGGTACGGAGATCGTGTTAAACGCTGATCAGTCATGCGCTTGCACAACAACTGATTTTTGTTCGTTTCTAACCCCGAAAAGTTACGAATTGCAGCTTTTAATAGTCTTATGACTGTAAAGGAAAGTGATATTTAACCTAATCGCTTTTACAACATGCGGTGTAACTGTATTTTTTCCTTTAAGAACAAATGACCTATTTCAGTTCATTAGACCGACAGTTTTGACGCCAAGGCAGACACCTGCCGTATCACCCTGCTGGGTTTTCTTTTGAGCGTCTCATTTTGTCGACATAATGCTTGCAGAGATTCAAACACAACCTGCGCGTGCTGCGTTGAGCTAATTACACCAAATGACTCCGTATAAAAAGCAGCGGCGAGCGCTACTGTTCCGACGCGTGCTCGGATGAACAGCGTGCGTTTTATTGTTTGTACGCTGGAGGCATGTTTACCATACATTGCACGGAGTTTCTCCTGCCAGGCGATTCGTAGAAACCTTTAAGAGTTGTCTACATACGCTCTATAATCACACAATTAGCTTGCGCATATGTACGAGTGACTCGGTTTAAGCAGCTCCACGGCAGCTGTGTTTCCAGTGGTAAGGGACCCCCGGGCGACGCGGCTTTCTCTTGAATAACGAGTGAAAAGCTGTCGCTTTGTCGACCCAAACCTCCCTGAAAATATCCTCCGGAGGACGCAGCCCCGTAATTAAGGCAGTTTATCATAATTGCCAATCAGTTCAGCGAGGAGCGAGGACTTGAATTGTGTCGCTCGCGCTGCACTGTTCCGCTCCTCGGGAAAATAATTGCGCGACAATAGTGCGGCGCTTTTCCGCTCTCGCGGAGGCGTCAAACGCGCTTCGGATCATATGCGCGTGCATGCGCCAGGAGAGGTGGGAGTGTTTGAGGAGTTCAAACTGTGATTAGGAATAATGTGTGAAGGAAGGAAATGTGACACAAGAGAGAGACAGCCGTGAGGTTTATGAATAGCCAAATGTACAATATTTTCTGTCACAATACTCTATACATGACATTTATGTACCCCTGATTGCGTGTGACTTCTCCAACGTAATGTCTGCTATAAGAGGAGCAAGTAGTACAATCAGCTCATCCTTCCATCCATCCATCCATCCATCCATCCATCCCTGTCTCTACCCCACTGTCTCTGTCCATCAATGTCTCTACCCCACTGTCTCTGTCTGTCTGTCTGCCTGCCTGTCAGTCTGTCTGTCTGTCTCTTTCTCTTTGTTTCTATCTCTCAGTCTCTGTTCTATTCTGTTTTTCTTTGTGCTTTTTGTGTAGTCGTGTTACAAGTTAATGGGTAAAAAGTTTTTTTCAAAATTAAATTTTCTTTCCTTTCCCCTCTCTCTCTTTCTCTCTCTCTTTCTCACTCTCATCTCTTTCCTTTTCTCTCTCTTTTCTCTCTTTCTCTCTATCTCCTCTGCTCTGTCTCTTTTCCTGTTTCTTTCCATCTCTTTATCTCTCTCTTTCTCCGCTGACCCCCACCCCGTGTTCATGCAGCAGTCACGAGTCATTAGTACTGGCTGACCTTGTATGAGTGGCCCTGGCTGAGCAGTGATCGACGAGGCCGTCCCATTGGGCAGCCGTTGAATAGGTGTTGCCATAGTCCACAGCTTCACCTAATGGCTCCCATTCCACATGTACCATTAGGCACAGAGAAAGAAACACTTTTGCTACGAAGACACACACACACACACACACACACACACAGCCTGGCCATGCGGGCGGTTTGCGAACGTGTAAAAGCACATCAATTACAACAGGGTAAGAGTTTAAAAAGCAGTATTTATGGATTTTGGCTGCAGCGTGTTGTTTATTTCCGCAGAATCACTGCAGCTCTTGTTGTAAGTGAAGGACAAATTCCTTTCTCATAGCTTTGAGACAGAGGCCTCCGCTTTTAAAAAGAAAAGTGCACCTCTCAGGAACGACTGGCAGCTTTTTATTCTCCTCAGAAATGCGTAAACAACTTCATAAATGGCTTTACTGAAGGATGACTTCAGCAGATCTGCACAATTACTTTGCAGTCGGATGGAAATGCCACTGGAGAAGGAAGAAAGTAGAGAGAAGGATCGTGCTGGATAAATCCCTCGCTTATGAGCTGCCGTTTGCCATTTGCCTCAGCAGGCAGTCTTTAGTGTGGGTGAAATTACAGGTACTGTACGGGTTATATAACCTGACACTGTATACCACAGGGGTCTTGAACTCAATTGACCTGGGGGCCACTAGCCAGGTGGTGTTCTTCATATATATTGTGTATATATATATATATATATATATATATATATATATACTATACTACATATACTGTACTATATAAACTATACTATATACTGTGTGTATATGTTATTAATGCTTAAGTAGCCATATGGAAGGATGTTGTAGGCTGAGGTACTTGGTGCTACTGGTGGCCACTATACATACATATATACATTCATATGAGCATTAGCCAAGCCATGATTATAGATAGTACATGATCAAGACAGACTTGGTAGGTCCTTAGCAGTCTAGGAATAACTGTGAGTTATTAAAAGTACAGAAGCTCTGACGTTATTATCAGCCCCATGAAAACACAGAGGCGTCCTCGCGCTGCCTGAGAGGATGAGATCAGTAATGAATTGATATGTCTTCAAGAGATGAGTTTGTCAGGTCTCAACACACACTAATAGTCCTGGTCTTCAGGCAGAAGGATGCACAAGCAAACAGATTTGGTTTGAAAGATGAGATGCCGTGAGATGAAGAATAATAAGAGTTTGATATAAAATAATACAAAAAAAGAGTTTGTTTTTAACAACAACAAAAAAATTTAGACATCTGAGAATTTGCATTCCTTGCAAACAGTAATGGTGAAACCATGGTACAGTCATGCTATTAGATGCTAATCCTATAGTACTGAATGTTTACTATTAAACAAAACATGGTGTTACCATGTTACATGTCCATACAACATGTATGTTCATAAAACAAGAATACAAGAACAAAACATATGTGCATAGATACTATAAATGACCTTCTTCAAGTGTGTGTGTGTGTGTGTGTGTAGTCCAGTTGCCAGTATGGTTGCTGGTGTGTCCTTGTGTTTGTGCAAATACCTGTGTGCCTGTGTGTTTGTGTATATGTGTGTATATATATCCGTGTGTGTATTTGCAGGCATTATTTATGGGACAAATTCAGCAGGCTTTAAAACCAGAGCTATGTTATTAAAAGTGTCACACAGCCAATTTCCTATTGCCAAACTAATATTTATCCTCTCTTTCAACAGAGAGTATGCTGGTCATGGATTTAGCTGCCAAATTCTGTTTATTTTTCTTGTTGGCAGAGACAGGAGATTATACTTGTTTGTTTGCTGTTTTGTAAAGACAAACATTAATTCTATCGCGGCGGATGCATTGCAAAAGATGAGGTCTGAATGGATATAAGGAACCACAGAGGGCACTCAGCATGTGTTCCTCAGCCAGTGATGTCATCAAAACTTGTTTTCGAGGCTGTGAGGTCATGCAGATCCCCCAGATCATGTCTTAAAGGAACGGTTTGTTGTTTTAAAACTGCATGCTGTCATTTTTTTGTGGAACACACAAGAATTTAAAAAATATTCACAAAGATGTTTTTGCTGTAGCTGTCAAATCAAATATAGCACCTGTGGTGTAATATCCCAGAACAGGGAACGTTCTCAGAACATTGGCTAAGGTTCTCTCAAAGTTCTCTCAAAGTTATCTCAAAGTTAGCAAAAACAGTAAGTAATCTTGCAGTAATGTTAGTGGAACGTTTTTTACAGTAACTGTATATTTTATCAGAAACGTTTTTTTTAAGTTGGTAGTAGAATGTTTTAAAAATGTTCTTACAAAGCAAAGCAAACAAAGCAATAATGTTAATAGAATTATTAACTAGAACTTTAGGGAAACAATCTTGCAACTTAAAATTGTTAGCTGGGTTGGGCACCAGTAACATCAAACTTTACTGGTTATTGTGTGTCTAAACTAACTAAACGTTAGCTTCTGAAACCTGCTGCTGTAAGTATTTTGATAAATTTGATGTTATAGACGTTTTTGTGCTTAATATAAGCAGACTGAGGTTAGATATGAACAGACTGTATAAAGTTAACAAGTCATTTTTAAATAAACTTTCAGGCGCTGAATTAAAAATGGCCTTGAGATCGTAGAGATTGAGTTGCGCATGTGCTTTTTTACATTCAGCACTTAAAAGTTTCTACATTTAAAGAAATACACGATGACAAAAACACATCTTTAGATCTTTTTGTTCTCACTGTGAACAGGCAATACGTATTTTAACAGTATGAAGCTGTAAAACAAACAGAAAATAATCTGTTCTTTGTCCTGCTTTGAGTCAGAAAATTGGCCATGCATCAGTGATAAGCCAGCACAAGTTTATGACTGCATTACCGACAATTTGCATGGACTTCCCCTCCTACTATGTGCTCATTGTCTTCATCTTCTCTCTCTTTCTCTCTCTCTCTCTCGCTCTCTCGCTTTCACCTTTTATGAAAACATCCCTGACATTTCTCTCTGCCCGTCTTTGAATGCTGTGTGGCCTGGAGTGTGCTTGTATGAACTATGCGTTTTTCACCGCGCTGGCGAAGTAAATTAATTAGAAACCGCTCGGCACGCAATAGTTAATTAAAAAAGGATGATAAAGAACTGGCACTTGTCCACACAATGGTAAATTACCTTTTTTCCCCAACGGGAGTGTGTGTAAACAGACAAAGGCAGATTGAACGATGTTCAGATGAAGAAGGGTCAGAGGTCAACAGCTCGCTAATGTTTTGGTGAAGACCTGGAGAGTGGCCCGGTCAATGAAAGCGGTCGTTCGGGCCGACCTTAGCTTGACCTCTGCAGAATGTAATGACATCATGATGCCTGCGGGACAGAAGATGAATGTTTGCGAGGATTGTGATGGAGAGGCCCATCTCTTGTGAGAGTAGAAGGGCGATGTAATAAGAGACTTCTCATGAGAGCCTGATGCACTCTCTGCATTGATTTTTAAATGACGCCTGGCCAATACGATGTTTTGTTCTTGGGCACTGTTGAACAGTAATCGGTGTAGATTGACAAAGGCTCTTTCTGTTTGTCTATTGCTTTGCTATTGCTTTCAGTCTCTCATGCGTCTTAATTCTGTCCTGCCCTGCACGTGGAAGTCATGCATGTTGAGTTTCAGAGTTCGATATTGATGTTTAATATCCATGCAGATTGGGCTGACCTGACTTTGCTGGGGCAATTGATAAATTATGCAGTTAATCTCAGATTAAAGCTAAATATTGTGCTTATCTTAGATTTATAGTCGCTTACCACCATAATACCAGTCACGTGGTATTTAAAACACATTTTACTTCTGTAACGGGTGGATATGCAACAAGAACCGAATGTAGTGCGAGACTTGATTTTATGCATCAGGAATCGATTGGGTTGCGATACGTTCGCTAAATTAAATAGCTTTTTACCTATTGGTTAATTGCCAATGGTGCATGTCAACTGCAAATGAAAGTCATTCTAGAGGTGGAGCAAGTCATTATATTTTAATGAGAGATTTTGAAGGTGATCTAATACTTGGAGAAATGGCTGAAACTCATGCGAGTATGCAGACTGCTGTTCATTTTAGCCATGATCAGTTTTTGAGTTGTATTTTCAATGGGAGATTATCATGATAAAGCTGATCTTAGAGAATGCAGGCAGGTAAAAACACATAGCACATAAGAAGTACATTTCATGTATTTAGGAGCCCTCCATATAATCAGACAGTGGTAAAACATTCACTATTATATACAGAAATATTTGTGGCTTATGTATCGCTTGTTTATGTATTGTTTGGCTTGTTTTTTTGTCACAATGCACAGCCACTTTTGAATTGCTGTAAATGGACAAACTGGCTTTTTGCCAGTATAACAAAAACAGATGAACTGTGCACAATTATACCAGGAGTGTGTATTAAATAGTCCATTTTGATTTCAGGTACAAAACTGTTATTAAAACAATTGTTCAAAAGCAGTAACCCATCCTTTAAGCAGCCTACAGGATCTGCGATGTAGCTATTTCCTGTAGCTCTGTTGCTAGAGCACTGCATTGGCAGCACAGAGGTTCTGGGTTCGATCCCCAGGGAACACACATACGGATAAAAATAATTCCAGAATTCTTTGTAAGTCGCTTTGGATAAAAGCATCTGTCAAATGCATAAATGCAGGTGGACAAAAACGCCTGTCCTTTCAGAATGCGTGCTTGTTTCACCTGCTTTGTGAAGTAAAGTGATTTTGCACGCCTGCAACCAATTCCTATCCTGCACGCCTGTTACATGAGCAAGAGAGAGAAAGAGAGAGGAATTGAAAGAGATGGGAGGCTGCAGAGATGAATGCATTGTTTTTCCTCAAGAGAAAACCATATATCAATAAACGGAAGCTAATTAATAGCACCAGGGCCTCTGGCATTTCAGCATAGCTGCACAGGAACTGCGTTTTACTGCAGTGCAAAACAGAGTCAGTGCTGCACAGCTGGTTGGTTGAATAAGAGAATTGTGCTTTAGGAAGAAAAGTGAAACAAATGTGATGCATCAGGCTGACCCCCTGGAGATGATGTTCTGGTGATAGATTCACCCCTGTATGAGATGGTAGTCGAAGACTCTAAACGGCATACTACATTAGTATGGAGCCCTGCGTGGGGAGGGCAAATAGACTGATGCAGGGGCGAACGGATGGGTGCGCTGTGATGTTTCGTGCAGGGTTTTGTTGCTTGGTAGTCCTCGAGTGCTTCAGGGTCGGATTCAAAGTTTTATTTGAAGCATTTAGTCTAGCTTGTTGAAAACTGTGTTGAGGGGTTTGTAGAGGGTTTTTGTTTGATTTTGCCTTGGAGAGCTTCGGGGTAAATGTTCAGAGTTATTTCTGGACATTTAGTCTAGTCTGGCTTCCTTTCTGGAAAATGGTGTAATGGGACTTCCAGCTCTCTGATGCAAATTCACGGACCATCACAATACAGCCCGTTTCATCATCTTATTAACGTGTTCTTTTTATGAGCTTATCTTACTTTTCATTAAAAGGGCAGTAGAGGGGGACAGGAAATGACATAAGCCATGGTCTCAGATCGGCCACATTATTGCCACCATGTCACCTGACCATTCACCTGATCTTCAGCCATCCAATCAAAACCCACGTCACGCCCCCCTCTGTCTCACTTCTGATATTTTGTAAGTTGCTTTGGAGAAAAGTTTCTGCTATGTTAATGATCTCATTTTACTGTAAACATAAACATGCTACCCGCAAGGCTCCATCCCACATCTTTTCTTCTGCCTCCATCTGTGGCTGCTTGTCTGTGCTCTTTGCCTTGTTGTTTTCCACTTGGGTGACTGGATCTTTCCCATAATCCTTCGCTCCTCATTCTCTTCCTGTTACGGCACAGATTTATTCCATAAACGTGCATTACGATGTAAATGACCACCAACACGCGCGGCAAAATAACTCCAGTTTCCAGATATGAGCTGGTAAACAAAGCCGCACACGATAACCAAATCTGTCCCCTCACAGATCCGTAAACTCCTCATCTTGTTTCATTTCCTTCTGAAATATATACACCAGAACTCCCTCTCTCTCTCACTTATACTTGATCGCCCTAAAGCGCTCCCCATCCACACACCTGACCTTGTCTCAAAATCCACCTCTGCGTTTTTAACCTTCACACGCAGCCCCTCCCCAGGCACTAGGAATCCCAAACAACCCTTCAGCCAATGTCATGTTTTTTTCTATTGTGCTTTTAATAAGCGTCTGTTAAGAATACAGAGAGAGAAAAAGAGAGAGAGGGTGAGAGACAGGCAGAATACATAAATGTATGAAAGCGTAGCCTAAAGCCACGTATAGATTTCTCTTTTACTGTTACATCTCTTTTCATTTGTTGACTGTAAGTGGTTCTCTCTCGTCTGGCTGAGGAGGTGACATCACCTTTGGGCTGTCTGACAGCTGTGTTCCTGCAGAATGAGAGATTAGAGGATCATAGTGACGTTAAGAGAGGTCAAAGGACAGCGCACAAAGTCGAAAAACGACTAACTGGAATGTATGATCTTCAGTTCACCGTGCTTCATTCAAAAAAGGTCCATTTGCTTTACATAGATGTTATTACTTTATTAAAAAGCCATTAACAAGAAGCCAATAATGCTAAACGGATCAGTTGTTATTGTGTTTATTGTATAGCGCCAGTTAGTTCTCGTTCTCAAATCTGATTGGACGAGAGACGTTCCAAAATTAAACGAGCTTGCATGTTTATAAAAACGGTATTCAAATAATCTAATTCTGTAACGTTTTCACTATTTACTTAGGAATAACATTTTAATATATATATATATATTTAGTTTTTTATACACACACAATGTAAAAACAACGTTCTACTAAGGTGACTGCGAGAACATTTTTAATAACTTGGAGAGAACATTTAGAGAACGTTGGCCAGCGTTCTGAGAACGTCTCCGTTAGCTGGGCATCACTCTCACGGTACTCGAGCGCATTTCACTGCAGTATTACCGTCGCTGCTTTCTCATGAGCCGTCCTTGAGAAGACGCTCCGCTTAAGTCTGCCTCACGCAGCTTACACAGCAGAGTGTTTGCCGAGCGCCTCGCTGGCTTAGCGTCTTCAAAGACGCGCCGCGAGACTCTCTTCATTAAGAGCAGATTCGTCTCTATTCCCTCTGAAATTGACAAACAAGCCGCGTGTGTTCTCACTGTCCGCTGGACGTGTTTAATGATCGCGGCTCAGACGGAGATGAAGGAACGCGCTGTTAAACAAAACCCCCGAGTCGCTTTTCCTGTGATTAACTTTTGCACAAAACGTGCTTGAAAGGCGAGTTCGGGAGCTCCGGTGTCCTTGTGCCGCGCGGGGGTTTGTCGCGCGGTCCCACCGATCAAACCACGAACGTGATTTTGTAGCAAATAGCGCAGAAACCGACAACTTGTTACAGTTGTGAGCTTGAAAACATTACGTTTGTGCTCAGTGCAATGCTGAAGTAGTTGTGCTTTGTTTGTTTGTTCAATATCAAAGAAAGGTTGGCGTTATTTCCAGTAATAGTTTTGGTTATGCTGGTTGAAAGTCTCTTCACACTAAGTAATCATTAAGCAATTGCTAAATAAAGGGATGTAAATATGTATGCACTGTATTTATATATCTTCTGTGGAAGGCAGGCCCAATGTCCGTATGCAATGATAAGATGTACTGCCTGTCAAACTATATATACCATTATGATTTTATTTCATTTTATTCCATTTAAATTTACTCAAAAAAAGAAAAAATATGTGCAAAACCTGGCACAAAAAAATTCCAGTGAATCTGTGGCAGTCCTCCCCTCCCCTCCCCTCTCTGAATGACATCATGGTCACTTTCAGGAGGACTGAGTCAGGCAGCAGATGTATCTACAGTCTCATGTAATGTTTGCCTCATTGTCAGTTAGCCTGTCTGTGCTTGCTAGCGTCAGGCAGAGAACAAAATCACTGCTGGTCCAGATGCAGGGGAGGTGACCCAGCGAACAGTGAACGTGCTCAGAACATTGGTCAATGTTCTCTAAAAGTTCTCCTAGTTATTAAAATGCGTTTTTTGCAGTAATGTTAGTAAAACGTTTTCATATGTTAGTGTCTTGCAGTAACGTTAGTAAAACGTTTTCATATATTACATTACATTACATTACATTATATTATAGTGGAATACTTTACAGATTTAAAAATGTTTGAATAACATTCTTATAACCCAACATTAATAGTAAGAAATTGGATGTTTTGAACCGTTCCTTTTTGTTACTTAATAGAAACATTACAGAAACATTACCAAACAAGCTAAAATTGTTAGCTGGGGAGGGAGTCCTGGAGGGGACATCGTGACCAGGCAGCTGTAAGCAGAGTGGCGGTGGAGGTTGTGTCCTCCACAGAGCTCTCTGTTCAGCTAGTGTCAGTAAATAAACACATCCCCGGGGGAGCAAACCGAAGCTCACGCACAGCTTCACGGCCGGCGCTGTGCCTAATGCACCACTGTGAACAAAGCTAATGAACAGAAAATGCATTTGAATGAACGAAGATGATGTGCGTTTTGAAATGCGAGGAGGGGACGATGGGAGGAGAAAGACTTGTTTATTTTTCACATTTGTTTGTGTTTGTGCTCTTGTGGCTTCCTCATGGGTTAACCTCCGCTGGTGACTGTACCATCAGGTTCCAAAAAGTATCTTTGTTTTTATTGATGGCCTTTTGAAAACAGTCATATTTTGTGACAAAACAATGATTTTTAAGCACTCAACAAGTGTGGCTAATATTTGATCATATGAACTTTGGATGATTGTTTTTCTGTTTTATGTCCCTTTACAGTGACTGTAATGAAGGGCTTGACCGTTTCCATGTTGTCGTGATTGTTTTCTGCAGAATAGTCAGTCATGTAGGCCAACCTTGTTTTTCTTGTTTTGATTTATCTTCCATCCCACACGGTTGCCATTTATAATTAGGGGTGTTTGCTAGGCTTGTTCTGTTGTCACTCTTATAGGTTTAGATTTGGTTTGTTTCAGAACACACTAACAGCTACAAAGCAAAGGATTATAAACAGTGTTTGGGCTGTATAGCAACACCCTAGCAACCACTCACTGCCACCTTTCTAGTACTGGATTTTGCATAGGCAGTCGCTCTCACTATTTCTTCAGACTGTTTGGCTGTCCTCTATGTGTGTGTGTGTGTGCGTGTGTATGTGTGTGTGGTGAGTTTCTGTGCTGTTGTTTGTGTCCTGAGGTTTATAAGGTCAGCGTTGTGATGCCTCTGTTCTGAAATCAAGCCCTCGTGTGTCGTGTGTCTTTGTTTTACAGCCGGTCTTTAGGTCAAAACATCGGTCCCTGTGTTCCACAAAGCCAAACACCATGCGATGGATTTGCTTTTCCCAGGACCTCAGCAAATCTCATTACAATTAAAATCTACACAAATCTAAAAGCCCTTTTGTCCTTCACAGTTCTCAAACTTGGGAAAAATATATTGTATGTTGTCAGACTGCTGAAGTAAAGAAAAAAGCTAAATTTGTATTACAAAAATATGCATTTAAAAATGTTTCCAAAGCTTTGCTAGTAGTGAATGACGCTAGCCACGTCAAGGTCACAGGTTCGATTACCAGAAAATGGTTGCAATTATAAAATGTATAACTTAAAAACAATGTAAAGCGCTTTAGGAAAGAAAAGCCGCTGTATTATCTACAGAATATCATTCTAGCTCATTAACACAAGCAGGAAAGGAGTCGATTTTGACTTTTTTGGTAGATTTGGTTGATGCTTTCTAAAAACTCTTGTGGTGTCCCCAGCGAACAATTTTGGGTTGTAAGAATGTCTCCCTAACGTTTCTAAGTAACAAAAACGTTAAAAATGTTATTTTGAATACTCTAGAAACATTCATAAATCCAGTTTTTATAACGTTATTATATATTGCTGGGTTAAAAGAACTTATTCAAACATTTTTAAAATTTTCGGACATTTTAAAAACATTCCACTGGCGACTAGAAAAAAGTTATTGATATATGTGATATATAACATTGAGGAAAGTTTTACTAACCTGACTGCGAGAACGTTTCGATAACTTTGAGAAAACTTTCAGAGAAGTTTTAGCCAATGTTCTGAGAATGTTCCCAGGGACTCAAACCCATGACCTCTTTCAGAAACACTACCAATACTAGACGGAACAAACGATCAATCTTTACAAACATGTGGAACTGACAGATAATATTTCCTTCTGTCTGTCAGAGGTGAAAATCTGCCTTTAGTCTCTAACATGAAAGAACCATCTGAACAGCGTGATAGCCTGAGAGGTGTGTGGAGAATTTATCATGTGTAATGCAGATCTGTGAAGTTCAGAAACACCTTCACATTTCCACTTTCAACCAGCCTAATTTGCTCTGATCCACTTCTGCTCGAGTCCTCCTCATTTGTACACCTTTAAGAAAGTACATAAAAAGACCCCTGGAGTGGTGAAAGGAAAAATATTGTCGACTGCTCATTTTTTACACTCTTTATATAACGCTCCTGCAGCGAGAGTTTTTTAGTCCGTGACGTGAATGGATTCTGGTGGATCTGACTGATTCAAGCTTAGTTTGGTGCTTAAATGATTATCGAGTATATGCGTTGCAATTTTCACGCGCATTAATCTGAACACGTGCTTACTGGGACGACTCTCAGCACGCTCCGATTGGGTTGTTTCTCTGAGCTGTAATGTGACTTGCCAGCCATAAGACTTAAGACAGTCGGATAGAATTGTATGAAGCACAACAGCTGGTGTAATGTGAACATGTTCGAGTTGTGAACTGGTGCCCGAATCCTAATCATTTTTACCTATAGTCGAACAAAAGTCCATTTTAATAGCAACGTATTTCTTCATAGACTACTTTGCGAATTTGAATTTTTTTACAGGGAGAACATTTTATAGTCGCGCCTCTTGCTAACATCAAGCTAGCTAGAGAGCATTTTTTAAGTAAATAAAATTTTTAATACTATTTTAGTGGTCACTCTTTCTGTATACAATCACAGTATAACACACTTTGAAGTATTGGAAGAACTGAACCACTAATGATTTTTCATTGTTATTGCCAGTTTATCATAATGGAAACCTGCCGTTTATTAACACTAGAAAGAATTTAGAAAGAATAGCTTTTTTTTATGAATTTTTGTTTTATAAACTCAAAAAGCCATAGACATTTGGCTTTTAAATAAAATGTAACATGTTTTATTAACATTTTTAATAAACACCAGGCTGCCGCCACCCCATCTGTACATCTGTTTGTTAGCCTGAGAGAAACCGTTGTTGTACTGAACGGTCTACATCGCACCCTGCGGCCCGCGTAGTCGCTCCCTCTGCTGCATCCTCCAGAGGCTTAGAAGGCCTGACCTTTCTACCTGTCCTCCGCATGCCGCTGTGTAAACCCCATTAAGAGCAGCTGCCCAATATAATTAGGCGTTCGGCAGCCCTAAACATGGTCTCAGCAGTATTCTTTCTCTCTCTCCTTCATTTCCTGCGCTCCTCCGCTGCGCTAGGATAGGTGGAGGCAATTTAGTGCAGAGCCAATCTGGAAACTCTGAGATCCTTCCTTCTGCATATTAGTCGGGCTTAAGTAGCCCTAAGCTGGTCGCATGTAATGCATGAATTATGTGCTCTGATGTCTCTCGTGTTACCTAATGGGTGTCATCACGAGTAGCCCACTCGTACCTTGGATTTCAGATGAGGTTACTGCTAAAATGAAAGAAGAGGAGATTTAAAGGGATAGTTCACCCAAAATGAAAATGCATCATTTACTCACCCTCATGTAATTGACTGTCTTTTTCGGCTGTTGAACATTAAAGTAAAATTTCTGTGCGGGTTTCAGGTAATTACAACGAATGGGGACCGAAGCTTTCAGGCTTCAAAAAGGATGCAAAAGCACCATTAGTAATATGAAAGCGGTTCGTATGACTTTGTGACGTTTGTTCCAAGTTTTCTTAAACCAGGCAGAAACATTGTGAGAAACAGACTGAAATTTAAGCCATCATTAGAGAATGAATAGTTTTTAGTTCAAAACTGGGTCTCAGTGGTTCATTCACAAAACTATAATCTGGTTCTCAGAGTCACTGTAAGAGATTTCCAGTGAAATACAGCTTATATTTACTGTTACTCGTGCAGGTTACTAAGGTATTGTATGATTTTATCTTTAGTTTATGATTCACTTAATACTTTTATGGTATTTTACTTTTGGATGCTGTTAAAAGTCTAAAACATCAGTCCTCCTCCTCCTGTGAGTTTCGAGAGTTCTATGAACGTTCAAAATGTCCCATTTTTAGACATTATTGTTATTGTTTGATTATATGAATGTTATTCAAACATTTTTAACATTTTGTAATGTTTTAAGACGTTCCAGTAACCACTAACAACAGTCTAACATTTTTAATATATGATATATAATGTTAAAAAGCGTTCTTCTAACCTTACTGCGAGAACCTTTTTGTTAACTTTGAAAGAACTTTTATAGGGTGGTAACCAACGTTTTGAGAACATTTCCTGTTAGCTGTAAACATTATTTTCATTGTTTTGCTGTTTCTTTAAGAGTGTGTCGGTGTAGAGATGCAAACTGTGGATCAGGCTGCTTAATCATTTACACACACAGACACACACACACACACACACCTCTTCTAATGAGAGGCAGTCAGGTGGTGTAAAGCTGTGTTACGCTGACGGGGCCCGGCTGGTGACAGATCACACTGTTTCCTACAGCCTCACTGAGTTAATTACACACTCCTGTGTCAGCTCACTACCTGCCAAAAAGAGCGCGGGGAGCGACCGGGAGGAGGGAGGAAGGAAATAACATAAATAATGACAGATGCATTGTACAGTTCATTAGTGACAAATCAGCTCTCATGATTTAAATCCGCCGATTAATATGCATGCGGGTAAAGCAGAGGATATTAGGGAATATGAAAGCCAGATTTGAGTGTGAAGGTTCTCATCACCTGAATACATAAAGACCACCAAGCATTTAATTGGGAGTTGTGGGCAGGCTTCAGGTTCCGCACTAATGCACACCTGCTCTCTCTCTCTCTCGCTCTCTCTCTCTCGCTCTCTTTTGCGGGCTGTATCTCCTCAGGTCTTGATTAACGAACATCAGTAGTGAACTCGGACTCAAGAATGCAGGGTTGCATGGCAACCCAGACCTATGTGTGAACCATTAGTTAAGGTTGTGCTTAATATATATGGATGTTTTCATCCGAGCTGAACATGGAATCGAAACTGACCCGATGTATTTTCTTGATGGATGTTCCTGAGCTTGTTATGAATGATTTATTGGTGCACGTTTCTCAGGTGATACAAACTGTTGGAAAATGTTCACCAGAAGTCCAAAAAGCTGTTTCGTGTGGCGTCATTATGACACTAGGTGACACGCTTTCAGTTTGCAATATATCAAGGGGCGTGTCCCTTTTTTAAAGCCAATAGCTTTAAAACTAAAGCCAATAGGCTTTAGTTGACATGACATCCGTGACCTTTGATTGGATAATTGCTGTAGAGCAAAATTGAACAGAGATTTGGACGCGAGATGTGCCATCAACATTTGTGGTCTGGCTGACAGTTTTAAATATACATCCTTGTATCTTGTATACACAGAGATAATTAAGTCAACTGTGATTACAGCTGCATGTAGATGACTTCAAAGCTAACACACACAGACTAGTGCGTGCGTTAGCTTTGTGACACGTAGTGTGTGTGTGACAAGTAACACAACAAGAAAAATTCACTGTAAAAAAAGGGCAACAACAGGGTGAGAGAAACTAAATAAGACAGAGAGAGAGAGAGAGATGCGGGAGGAAGGCTCTCTTACTGCACATTGAACTCAATTAGTGTAACAGCAGGGGGACTTTCTGGATTAGTAGCGTTCTGTTTTATTGGCTAAGATGAAATAAACCGAACGTGTTCCTACAGTGCACCTGGCAACGTTTATTTTTAGCATTTTCTTCCCAGGCATTAATTGTTCAGTGCCCAGCATTAAAATCAAAAGTGATAAAGTGATAAAGTCAGTTACTTCAGCGTAATTCAGAATATTCAAGTGTTTTTAGCAGACCAATGCAGCATTCAGCAGTGGAAAGGTGTAAGATAGGATTGTGAGTGTATCACGGGGGCCAAAATGATTTCAATGTATGTAAAAAACTTGCACCATTGTGATGACTGTGACTTCATGGTTCCGGTTCAAAGTTGAATTTATCTGGTTTTGATTCTGAAATTTGGTTCTAGTTTCTATGAATTTGATTTTGATGTTCTGAGTTCTGCCAAATTCATCTGTTCTTTTCTTTCTTTCTTTCTTTCTTTCTTTCAGTGCTTTATTTTTATCTTTATTTCTATTCAAATGCATTGCATTTTTCATAATACGAATTGTTCCAAAGCAGGTTTTAAAAGAAAAGTGCTTTCAAAGGCTTTCAGCACAGGTCAGATTAGGTAGGAACCTTGCAGTAGCAAACACGTTTACAGTTTGCTCTGCATGCAAGCGTGTGTGTGTTTGTATGCATTTGTGTAATTCTGTCATCAATGGCCATTTGCTGTATTGACAGTTGGTTTACATTAGTTTATGTCAGTGTCGTGTGTTCAGAAGCTGCTGTTGTGTTGCCATGAGAACAGCATGGGGCATCAGGAAGAAGGACACCATTGATTAGCGACCGAGGATTAGAGAGCGCAAAGCAATTATGCAGCATAATGGCTTTAAGTGCCTGTGTGTGATTTACAGTTGGCAAGTGTACATTGAACAAATCAGTGGGGGGCCGAGTGCGGTTCCTTGAGGTGTGCCTGTTTGCTTGGCCAGTGATTTTTGAAGTTTATTTGTGCTTTGTGTCCTCTGACCCAGGACAAACTTGCACTATCTTAACGCCTTTTGATTTCTTTATCTGCGCTTCTCTTTCAGCCTTTTTATTTAGTCTGGTTAAATCCACAGCCAGACTGCTCTGTATGCAGGAGAATATCAGTCAACGGCCTGTTTGTGCAGCCCAGTGTCTGGAACAGCACAATATCTTGCCTACGTCTGTGCTGAGGCTTCTGTTGTGTCATCAAAAGGAGACGGCCAGGTCATTGTATCTCGTGGAGTCAGTTATTTTCAGGTCACTTTTACAGACGCCAGACTTTGCAGAGATCTTCTTCTGTTTCTACCTCTTGCTTCTGCATTTAAAATATTGATCTCTTTTTTTGAACAGTCCAACAGTAGAAAAAAATTCAAGACTTGATGCTGAAAATGTGCAGAGTCATCGTGTATTCAGTGCGATTCTTTTCTGCATACCGTGTGTGTGGGAGTCTGGATCACTGCTTGAGGGGCAACAGTCATTGTTGGAGTCTCTTTTTGGAACACTAGCGAGGATAAACTTGACTCCAGACTCAGAGGCAAATATGTTCTCCCCCAGCTAGAGCAGGGTGATGAAATCAAGTATTAATGATGTCATGCATTATGATTGTCTTGGCCGTATTAAAATTGCGTTTTTTTTATGTGCTTATTATTTGGCTTTCAAAGTTCCCCAAAACTAGCTGTAAAAACATAGTAAGCATTTTTCTTTGTTGTAAAATGCAGAAAGTTTTCTGTTCTGGTTAGCGTGCGGGTTAGGTTGCGGTATTTATTTATTTAGCTGTGAATATCAATAGAAAAAAAGTGTAAACAAATGTGAAAAACCAAAGTTTACAGAACGTCCCCCTCCAAGGTTAACGTGCGGTGTGTGTTCGTGTGTGATAAGAAATGTAAGGGGGTTGTGACTGTGTGTGTATGTAGGAACATCTCTCAGTGTGACCCTGGAAACGGTCCTGGCCAGGAAAATCACAGCAGCGTCACTGATGAGTTGTGATTCAATTACGGCAGTGCAAGGTGTCCTTTTCCCTACCTGCCTTCCGGATCATCTCTCCGGTCTCTCTCGCTTTCTTTGGGGTATGCCGAGACTCCGCCCAGCAGCTCTGAAACCACCGCTGGTACTGTAAGGCCGATTGTTTAGAGTCACTTTGCTTTTACAAAGGAAGGGAATGTTCTTTCCCTTTGACCGCAGCGTAGACATAAACTCCGGAGAGGACACTGCCATGGAGACGTGGTGGAACTGTTGCCTTGGAAACGGTAATCATGGCTTGAGCGAGGGGTGAAATGGAGTTTTTTTGAGAGTGGAAAAGTGTAATCCCTCCACCTTTTATTAGAGCTGCAATTGAGTCAAAGATTAGACAGAGATGAAGGTGAGAGTTGGAGATTTCTACTTTTTGTTCTCCTTTTTTAACATACTCTCCCTTGCCTTCAAATCCTGCCATTTACATCCTGCCTTCGTCTGTCACTCTTAGCAGCACGTCCTCTCTCTCATACATTGCTAACGCAGGCCTATTCATGCTTGAATTTGTTCATTATCTATTCATGGAACTTGACAAATTAGCATTAATGCGTTTTCAAGGGCAGGGGCCCCTCATTAAATAACCACTGTGACTTCCGCAACAAGTATTTCATGCTAATGTCTAGTTATTTGTGTTTTTCATTTGGTCTAAAGTCCAGATATACATCATATGCAAATTATATGGTGGGGTGGGGCCTGGACCCTGCCGCAGGCTACAAATAATTTTTGGCGGATAACGGGCATATGGGGAAAAGCAGCCGAGGGAAACTGGAAAATTATGCAGAAAAATATTTCACAGCATTTTTCGTTGTTTCACACATTTGCAAAAAGTGACTGAGGCGATCGCACTTTTTACCCTGCTTTATAAAACCGGAAAGCTGACCTCTTTAACTTACCACAATCCTGTTCTCTCCCTGTGTGAAGGCACTTTAATAATTAAAATCATAAAAATGTCTTCTTTCATATTTGTTACCTTCTGAGGCAGTATTTTAACCATCGTGGAATCTCAGGGACTTGGAACGCATCACATAAATACTCATTTCAATGACCTTATGAAAATTATCTTCATTAGTGTAAGTACAGTAACTATGTTTTTTGGTGTGTTGATTACCATTTGTACAAATACCTTTGTTAGGTGCTGTAGCAAAACACGGTTAATTTGTGGTTAATTTTCGCAGAGATTCCTTCTGTTAGACACATTATATTTTCTATAAATACATTTTTCCTGTTTTTCTATATTACACCACTCAGGCAAAGTTATAATACTTTTACCGTTATGGTATATATGAATTATGTTTCACACGCTGTTAAAGACAGTCACTTAACGTGCTGTGGGTTGAATTCATTTGAAATAAGCATAATTTAAAGTTACATATTACTGTTTTATATGTGATTTTATTAAATGCATACGGTTTATTTAATTGAAAAATAAAGTTTTCTATTTTAACTTATTTACCATAACTCGTGTCTGACCTCACCGCAGGTTAAAGCCTAATACCTCATCAAGGTTTCTAATTAATTGATCTTTGAATAAGTGGATAATACAAGCCTAAATTGAGTGCTCGGACCTCTTAAATTCCCGCTTTAGCACAACGTATCAAATGACAAAGCTTAAACAATCGCCAATCTGAGCGGAACTGTGTTAGGAGCACATTGAATCTGTCTCTAGATTGCATACGCCCGTCTATGTTTGGCGCAAACGTCTTGTCTGTGCTTTCTGTGCGTCACAGTAGGGAGTCAAGCACACATCATAGTTTTCCTCAGCTGCTCTTTTCACACACCCGGTCTCGCATCCGCCTCAGCTGCTCCTGAATGCAGACAAACACGCCCGACGCCAATAAAACCGCAGCGCGACGCTTCCCTCCGCGTTCCCGAGCGGATGAACATGACGGGGCGCTACAGAACCCTCAGCGGCTCCCACTGTGCGGATCCAGCCTGGGCGTCACTGTGTAATAAGAGACGGTGAGAATTCAATAATCATCAGACCTCGTCTCCACACGCTCTACTGAGCAGGAAAATAATTACATTTCTTTCATTTTTTTGTCTGGGATAAATTATGGATCCCTTATCTCGCTCCGCGGATAAACCAATCTGATTCACGGGCCAATTAACAAGCATTCTTGTCCTCCGCGGCGCGCGCTCAGTGTCTCACGAATGAGAGTCGCGCGCTTTTGTGCGGTAACACGTTCTTCCTCAAACAACGCGCGTTTCCGCTACACAAATCTATGTTTTATCATATTATTATATATTGTGCAGTTGATTTTTTTTCTGACGTGATCTCTGCCGTTTATATTCCAGATCCGCATGCTCTCAAAATACCAGCATCATCAGTCCTGCTCATCTGCTCATCTTTATCAAACACCTCACAGCTAACAATTTTAGGTTATAAAAACGTCTCTCTAACGTTTCCGTTAAGTAACAGAAACGTTTAAAATGTTATTGTGAAAGTTCTGGCAACGTTCAAAGCATCCATTTTTTAGACATTGTATTAACATTAATGCTTAATTATAAGAATATTATTCAAATATGTCTCTAGTTCCTACTAAAACTACTTAAGAGTAGCATTTTGATATGATATATAGTGAAAAAATAACGTTACTGCAAGAATGTTTTAGATAACTTTGAGGGAGCTTTTAAAGAAAGCTAGCCAACATTTTGAGAACGTTCCCTGTTAGCTGGGCTGACTCATTCTCACCTTAACCTCACACTACAGAAGACTTGGATGGTGTGTAATGACGGCCGGGCAGAGCAGCACTGAGACGCAGGAGGGATTGTGTTTTGAGGGCACTCTGAAGCAGACTGCGTTTGATCTGCTCGAAATGCCAACGGTTATTGTGTTTTTGCTTAAAGTGGCCTTACAGGACACATCCGAAAGGCTGTCAGGTCCTGGGCTGGATTGGGGTGAGAGAGAGAGAGAGAGAGATTTTATACAAGACATAAGAGCTCTGCTTTGCTATTCATGGTGAGGTGAGCTACTGGTTCCACTAAGACTGTAAAGTTTTATTTGTGCGCTTCATCATATTTCAAAGCTCTTGTGCGTTTCTCCCAAACAGAGCGAGGGAGGAAATGTAATTATTTAGAGCAATATTGTTTTCCTGCCTTTATTTCACACTCTCTCTCACACTCACACACACACACACACACACACACACACACTACACCTACAGTGCATCAGGTGAATGTAAACAAAGAGAGAAAACAATAAAGAACAAAAACAAATAATATTTTTGCTTTCCCTTAATCAAATTCCACCAGCAAATAAAATTGTTTGTTAAAACACCTTGTAAGAACTCCCAGTAGTGCACAACTTTTTTATATTAGCCTACAGTTTAAATCACACACACATTTGTTTATGTATTAAGCATTCCTGTAGCTCAGTTGGTAGAGCATTGCGTTAGCAGTGCAAAGGTCGCGTATATAACCTAAATGTACTGTAAGTCCCTTTGGATAAAAGCATCTGCCAAATGCGTTAATGTAAATGTATTATAGTTTGCATTGTATTTGATGTTTTCATACTGAGCTAATGATATTTTTTGTCCCCAGTCATGTCAATTTTGCATTTTTAGTTTTTTAATTAGCTGTTTTGTCCCTGTTCAGATTACCGGTCAGTTTGGGTTTTCTGAGGACTGATTGCTTAAACATACACATCATTATATTTTGAATATTGTGAATATATTAATATATACGTCCTTCATCATTTGCCTATTTTTGTTGCAGTTATCTACAGAAAATGTACACAGACATTTCTTTGAAACAAAACAGTTTTTTTTTGAGTGATGCACCATCTGTAATAAGCCTAAATGATGTAGAAAGAGTTTTTGTGTGAAAAAAATCTGTTTTATTTATATATGCACGACCCTTCTGCTACACCAGTACAGATAGTGCCTGGTTAAACCTGGATTATAGGTGCTTAGTGAAAGCCACACTGAAATAACGCGCACAGAAGTGGTGCGACTGTTTGGTGAATCCCTCCCCAAATTCTTATAGTGTAAACTATAGTATAGAATACACAATGTAGCAGCAATTGGATTATTCTCATGCAAACCGACCAAAAGCAGGTTTTAAAACAGAGGAAGTGCTTAACATTGGCAGGAGGGCTGCTTGCAAATGAGGTGCATTGTATGTCTGCTTAGGTGGCCTGTGTGTTTGTGTGCGTGTTCCCAGCTCACAGGAACTGTTCTTAAAACGCTGGCTAATGTTCTATAGATGTTCTTACAAGGTTATCAAAAACATTCTTGCAGTAACATTAGTAGAATGTTTTTAATGTTATGTATCATATGTATCAAAAACGTTAGAGAATTGTTTTAAAAACATTACAGAGTTTAACAATATTTGAAAAACGTTCTTGTAACCAAGCAATAGCATTAATGCAATGTCCTAGAACTTTCAAAATAACATTTTTAATGGTTAGGGAAACGTAACAACTAAAATCGTTAGCTTTGTTTGTGTATGATCAACTGTAGTGTATTTGCTTCTGAAGAGAATAAATCTTGGATCCTCATAGGGAAAAATCCAATAAATCTCAATAATACTGCACTTCAGGAACAATCACTGAGAGCTATCGATCCCAGACACCCTGAGAATTCCCCCAATAGCGCTGGGGAACTTTAATGGTTAAAGCTTGGCTAGTCAATGATTTAACTGACCGGTCTCAGAAACTGTAACTTCTGGATCCTCTCAACAAAATTTGACTGATGCGCCTTCCTCTTGTATTTCCGTCATGCTTTCTTATTCAATAAAGGTCCTGTAAACAGATCAATGGTAATTTTAGACACATCATTATAATAAAAATTGCCCTTCAATCACAGACAGCTCCAATTTCCCAAGCAGAGCACGCAACGCGTCGAGCGTAAGTCTTACTGACAGACGGATTCCGATCCCGGCAAAGCTCAGGGGACGAAGAGATAAAACAGTTCATTTAAACACAGCTAATAAAATCGAATCCGCATGTGCCTTCAGCCCACACAAAGCAATGGAAACTAAAGGATGTAAGTACAACTTTCATTGTGTTAATTTTCGCTTTTGGATTGCACAGGGAGGTCGAAGGGAGAGAGGAACAACACGACGGCTTGTGTTGCTCTTTCATCTGGATGTTGAGGAAGATGGAGGGATTAGAGAGAGAGAGAGAACTGATATAAGAGGAGCTGGATGTCTGTGCTTACAGGGCCTCTGCCCCGTCTCTTCACGCTAAACAGAACAGAGGAACCGCCTGTCTAGATAACAACATGTTGATGGACATCTTCCATCTTCTGTGTTCTTCAGCCCCACCGTTCCTTCCTCCTGACAAGATGAAGACGAGAAGAAGACAAGACGAAGCTTTAAAACACAACACAACCATGTTAAAGACACAAACAGAAATGGTCTTGCTGGGTATGCCTTCTTTATGTTGGTTCCGTGCTGGTCTTGCTGGTCAACAGGGATGGTGTTTTTGGCGAAGCTGGTTGGTGACCGGTTAAACTATTTAAAAATCCAAAAAACATTCACAAGGGGCCTCGAAGTGTGACTTTATTAAGCTGCTTTGAAACAGTCTGTTTTAAAAAGCACGGAACTGTACAAAACATACAATTGACTTGAAGTCCACCAGCACTGCTCCTGCAAGCCATGCTGCTGACCAGCTATCCTGCTCCTCTCTGTAGGTCTAAGTAATCCAGTTAACTTATTCTCCAGTTTAATCTTGATGAGCCCGGACTGGAGAGCACGATCTAGATCACACCGCTGACCCACGTGTGTAGTTTCCATAAATCACAGCGAGACCTTTCCAGCTGCAGGGATTTTAAAGTCCCTCCGCCGAAAGACTTTAATAGCTCTTCTTTTAAAACCGCCCAAGGCGACTTAAATCTGTATTATCCAAATTAATTATCCTGATACAGTCTAATATCTCGAAACTGTCACTGAATAGCAGTTCTTTAAAATCTCGCTGTGAAAAGCGGCTGATCGTTCCTTTTCGAGGGAAGATCCAGAACGAGCGTCTCTTACAGTCCTGACACTGTGTGCTGATGATCCATCACTGTTGTCTAAGACCAAGATACTGAGATGACGGATGGCTGCAGTTAGAGGAAGCAGGCCCAGGCTGTGATTGATTGACTGCCTGGCTGCTAGTTAAGTTGGTAGTGCACTTGTCTGCTCATCCAGAGCTACTGTGTGTTAAACACTTTGGTGGTTCATTGTAAAATAATACAAGGTTTACTGCATTTGCATAGCACATCTCTGCAGAGTAATATGACAGCGATTGTTATAGGAAGGATTTTTGACTCTGTTTTAGTTGTTTACTGTGCTTTGGGGGAGAGGTCATGATATTATGTACCTGCTGAAGCTATCCATCGTGTAAATGATTTCTCAGCTCAGGGTGCTTGAGTCGAGATGAGTTCAAGTGGAGATGCATAAACTGAAGAGCCACAAGAACAGAGATCAGACCGCAAGACTATAAACAGACCCAGCTAACGGAACATTCTTGGAATGTTGGCTAGCGTTCTCTAAAGGTTCTGTCAAAGTTACTAAAAATGTTTCCTTGATGTTGTCATATATCAAAAACGTTATTCTTGTGTTGTTAGTAAAGCTTTTAAAAACATAACAGAATTGCAGAACGTTTGAATAACGTTCTTATAACTAGGCGGTACCGTTAATACGACCTGGACATTTTGAACGTTCTTATAATTTTTAAGATAACATTATTAACGTTTTTGTTACTTAACAGAAACATTAGGAAAACATTCTTACAACCTTAAATTGTTAGCTGGGTGACCGGATAATTAATTGTTTTGTACACATGGAATGATTTAGAGCAGCGGGTCTTCGCTCGTGGGTCATGACCTTAAAATGGGTGGCGGTCTTTTCTGATTGGTTGCAGACAGCAGGGGAAAGCGATGAAAAAACGCAAATGAAAAGATGCAATAAAGCATGCAATCAGGCATAGTTAAGATAGCAAAATAAATAGGCTTATCAGCAAGGGAGGAGAAAACACATCCCAAATCTTGTGTTGGTAATGATCCAGTTAAACTCTAGTATTTTCATCATCTCCACCTCATCTTTCATTTCACCATAAAGAAGTTGTGTGAAAACAAAGCAATGCAAGATAAATACTTTTATTTCACTGGATGTCCACAGTAAATACACAGAACAGCGTTATAATTGATACCAAATTAGTATCTCACGGACCCCTTGGCTATGGATTGTGGACTGATAGGGGCACCCAGGCCCCACTTTGAGAACCCTTGATCTAAATAACAACTGCAGAAAGTTAAACGTTGCCAAAAGTCTACGATATCAAGCCCAGAACATGAAGTATACCTGAAACTTTATTTTTGCTATTGAGGAGCGATTCGCTTTTCACTTTCTGTGACTACGCTGAGTTCAGAACCGAGTTTAAAACTCCAGTCAGCCCATATTCTCATCTGTAAGTCTGAGGGCGTCGCTCTGTGAGGATCCATCAGCTCGGTGCTGTCAGTGTTTAAGCGGGAAAATCATCACTATTGTCTTAGACAGTGATAGATGCGGCTATGATGAATCAGAGTATTGGAGTAATGAGGTGTGTTTGGAAGAACCAGAGAATGACAGACAGTTTTCTGTAGCCTTACCCACAATCCCCCTGTGCAATAAATGTGTTGCCTTGGATTTGATTAATCAGCAAGTCTTTATCAGTAGTTTTGATTAATGGCGCACTGATGGGTTTCTAATACATATCTTTTCAGCTATATAAAGCTCCGTTCTCTGATAGAGACGCATTAGTCGGGTAGCTCTAATTGGTCAGTTAATGAACGTTATCAAGTTATTATAATGAGTCTAATTAATGCAGCGTATTATACAGTTAATCCATTATCCTCACAGTCTGCTTAAAACCGGGTGGCACGTTTTTCCGGAATCAGTTATTTTTGGCAGACATGAATGTATATGCATATTTTTCCATAATCTTGCGTATTTATAGCGTCATTGTTTCAAATCAATGAATGAATTACAATTTGGGTATCAATTGCCTAACTCATAGGAATTCGTTAAATAATTAATTAATTAATTAATTAATTGCTCGATGAATTCGCTTACTCCTAATGGCGGTCGTCACCTGCGCACAGAATGTACGGACACGCCGGAAGTCTGTTCATTCGTAAGTGTTGGACGACAGCTATGCGGAGGGCACGGCGTCGGCGCAGGAGAACATCCATCAATCCACGCCTAACATTTGTCTCTCTCGGTGGGTTCTCTGTCATGGTCGATTTGGAGAAGCATAATCCCTGTTCTCGCTCGGCTGCTGACGCAGTGCTGTGTGCTAAACACCACTCATCTGTTTAGTCAACAAAGAGAGACTTAATATTTAGTCTATGATTAGCTTTCCGATGTTGATAAATAGTTTATCGTTGGCTTGTTTGGTGAAAGATTTTAAGTTTAATTGAACAAACTAGCTCGGCATTTCAGTTTATTATAAAATTAAGGGGCTTTTAAATGTTGTCTAGCGCTTGATAGTTAATAATAATATAATAAAGCTGTGCGCTTATTTTGTTTCGCCCAACAGTAAATGTCACCTAAAGCAAGTACCATGGCAGTGCCATATTTTTATTGTGCACATGGTACCATGATCATACCATAGTATTTGGTATACTTGGGTGCCTGGGGGAGGGTTTGACTGAGTGACCGTGGTACTGCCACTATATTTTTTCGGCGATTACAGAGAATCCTCTCTCTCACTCATTTCAGCTGGAGTGATTGTGCATATGAAAATATACAACAGCTGTCATCTGACACCTGCCAATCCATGTCATGCAATATAACTCGACTCCTGTTTTCTACTGCCATTGATCTTTTCATCCCCCGATGAGGTTGTTTATGCCACTTTATGGATTTGTGTGAAAATGGCGGAACAGTTATAATCTGAGGCCATCTATTAAGTTAGCTAGACATGCTTCTTTCTCTCTTTTGTGCTTGTTTAAACTCCTTCTGATTATATTTCTCCCACCATAAAAGAGTCCCATTTGTGTGTGGTCGCTTCGCCTTGTGCCATTTCCCCTACCCAGCTAACAGGGAACGTTCTCAGAACATGGCTAATGTTCTTTAAAAGTTCTCTGAACGTTATCAAAATGTTCTTGCAGTAATGTTAGTAGAACTTTTTTTAACGTTGTATATCATATATTACAAAACATTGTTTATGTTTAAGATGTTTTTGGAACGTTTTCAAAATGAATTAAATGTTTGATTAACATTTTATAACCAAGCAATAATTTTAATACAACGTCTAAAAACCGTACGTTTTCCGTTTTCTAAGAACCAAAGTTCTAAGAACTTTTCTAAGAACGTTCTTAGAACTTTCAAAATAACAGCAACATATTTGTTACTTAATGGAAACGTTAGGGAAGCATTCTTACAGCCTGAAATTGTTAGCGGGGTAGTCAGTTTCTCCGAACTGTTTTTCCACGTTTCTGAATAGTGTTCAGTACGATATTTGACGTGGGTCACCACGTGACGCTTTCAAAGCTGTAGGTAACTGGTATCTGTTTCCGTCTACTGATAGAAATTTAATCTGCATTATCAAAGCTCTTCTAGTCTGTTCTGCATGACAATAAACGTGATGTGGCCTACTGGTTCATGATTTAGGGTGGTTACCCAAAGGTTTTAGGTTCAAATCCTCAAAGTGCAGATCATAAATAAGGCGAGGTCTAAAGATTGTCATTATGTCCTTGAGCACAGCACTTAACCTCAGGTTGCTCCTTGGAGATTTTCCCTGTAACGTACAATTAGCCGCTTCAGATGAAAGCGTCAGCTAAAAGACTAATTAGTCATTTGCATGAGTCATCTTCTGAATGGCTTTGCGGGCTTACCGGGTAAAGTAATGAAGGATGTAGGAATGAGTACAAAGGATAACACCTAGAGCCTGTGTCTTTATCATAACATTTCATAACATTCATCCCAGCATTTATTAACATCACATGCCCTGAGGTCTGGGGCAAATGTCATGCCCCTTATCTTATGCCCCTTATTAAGTCCACAGGTGTGCAGAAGACAAAGAGCCGCTCACTGAGGGAAGCAATGAATACATTTCCTCAAAGAAAACCTCTAAGTTCACCTTTAACGCTAAAATATCTTCATCGAAACGTTTGATATTCATGTACCATAAGGCAGCACACGGTTTGATGCCTAGTGCTAAAAGCTGCTCATGCTAATGTCTGTCAACCATTCGCTAATAATCACCCGCTGACCTTCTGAATAAGCCAGCACCGGTCTGCCTTTTGTTCCAATTAAACTTGGCTAATTATCTGCTTAGCCTTTTAGCCTTCATCAGCAGTTCAATGTTAGCCAGAAGCCACAGCAATTAGCAGTCGACCAGAAGCAGAAAAAAAGGCAACACTGCCCGCGCATGCTAACACACGTCCCCTGTTATTTCTGAACACAGATCACAACATATATCATTAACTCACAAACAGGGTCATAAATGAGTTTGACAGGTAAACTTGAAACATAAATGTTTTGGCTGTTTTAGGTTGTAAGAACATTTCCCTAACATTTCCATTAAGTAATAAAAACATCATTGTGTAAAATGTTATTTTGAATGTTTTAGGATGATCCAAACATCCAGTTTTTTTATTTTGTATTATTATTATTGCTTGGTCATACGAACGAAACAATTCTGCATCATTTTATACGTTCCACTAACTACTTAAGAATGACATTTTTAAATATATATATATATATAACGTTTAAAAAAGTTTACTAATGTTACTACAAGAATGCTTTTGAGGGAACTTTGAGGGAACTTTTAGAAAACATTAACTAACATTCTAAGAACATTGTTAGAACATGTTAGCTGTGCTAATACACACACGCACGCACATGCCCAACTTTATGTAAGTTGAACTGATGGCCACTGTTGAATTAACTAACCGTTAAAACCAATAATGTCTCTATGACAGCACAAGGAATGGAAGGTCACGGGGGAAGAGCTCTGCTCTCTGTCAGTAGAGCATAATCAACACTGACAGAGGTATCATTTCACTGAAATATCTCGCCCCCCTCGCTCTCTCTCTCTCTCTCTTTTCTCACTCTCTCATGCATGCATAATATGACTTCATAAAGGAGCGGTGACATGAAGCAGCACAGGTTTGATTGGCAATTCACTGACTGCCATACTCAAGATTCATTTAATGCAGCGAAAGCTTTTTTCATATAGATGATAATATAACATAATTCTATTTACACTTACGGCACGGCGGAACTCGGATGGCATTTTGATGACATGTTATTTCATCTCGGAATAAAATAACAACTTTTTGTTGCCATTGGCAAATTTTGCGCAGACAGCCGCCCGTTCTCTCAGACGACGAAATTTGTGCGGTTATGAAAGGGAATCAGAATTATTATGAAAACCGCAGAGAACCCAAACAGTGTTTTTTGGGGGGGGTAATATTCTGGAGAATATGCTTCAGCTTAGATGACAGACTCTTGACAACGTTCATATTTTAAAGAAAAGTTACTTCATGTCGCGCTCTTCTGTTGACTACAAAATTCGGAGTCTTCTCGTTTTATGGCCGAGGTTTGGATGGAGGAGGGGCGTAGTTGTTGTTTTGGGCCCAATGAATATAAACTGACTACAGCACTTTCCGAAATAAACTGCGTATGATGACACATTTTGTCATATTTGGTTTAATGTGCATCTACAATTTATCACTATTGCACCCTACAGGGCCACTTTGTCCCCGCCTGTGTCTAGCTGCCTTTATATTTATATTTTTAATCTTAACAGACTTCTTTTAACATTCATCAGTTTATCTCGTTTTACAGAGAGAAGACAGAATTGAACTCAGCTCTGCAAAGCAGCAGCGGTCAGTCGCCTCTGCTTAGCCTGACCAGTGTCCAGAGCCCCAGGTCCATCTGCAGAGCATGACAGGGTCGTAATTAAAGTGTCATTGGAGAGCAGACGAACAATGGACATGCAAAGATCGGGTCATTCTCTGTGTTAATAGGAATTAAGACCAGAGAAAGACTCAAGGACAGATGATAAGTAGAAATGGACATTACCAGTCATGTATGCAAAGGAGAAAGAGAGAGAGAGAGGACAGGGTAGGACAGAAGATTGGGGAGGAGGGGTAATGCGAATTAAAAAAAGATGAAATGAGGGGAAACCAGAGAGAGAAAGAGAGAGAAGAGAGAGAGAGAGAGAGAGAGAGAGAGTGCTTGTAAAGGTAAACGCGAGGCAGATCCATACACTCATTTACTTCACACCTTGTGTAGATCACAGCTGTGTGCTGAACGGAATGTTTTAATGAAGAATTTGACCTGAGAAAGCAAACAGTAGATGACAAAAGATGGACTTAAAAAAAATCTACACTTCCAAAACAGCTGCACGTTCTTAATCAGAGCTGTCAAGATGTATATGAGGTCCCTGGTAAAAGAATGAGTTTTAGTTTTAAAGAAAACTGTTTTTTGCCTGAAAATTCAAGCCTGTTTTTAAGATCATTATGATTTAATTTTGACATTTGTGTAGCTCTTCTGCTCTTCTCCCCCAATTCTCAGTAGCTTTCCTCTAAAATAATAATATCAAATTAAAATTGTAAAGTGTATTTGTGCATATAAGTATACAGCGCGGTAGCGTTTGTTGAACCGAATTTAATTTATGCTGATTTTAATCGGGCTGAATAGGATGGTTTTCATTACTGTATTACGGTAATGAGAACGAAGCGCTTCTGCATATGACGGTAATGAGAATTCGGGGGACTGCTGGTGGGAAATGAGCTTAATTGTCTTAAATGTTGCAATGCAAAAAAATCTTAATGGCCCAAAAAACAGACTTCTTTTCATTTTTAAAGCAAAGCGTAATGTCTTATTTTCGTTTATATCATGTGGGATAGGGATGCAGGCTCTTCTTTGTCAAATAAATTACTATGAGACTGGAAACTCGGCCTAGTTTGAGATACTAAATATGCATTTATATGGTACACATTTCCTATACACATTTATGTTCACATAGAATTTTAATCGTTATGGTAACATAACTCGGCTTTGTTTCTAGTGTTTCTCTCCTTTAATAATAAGCATCTTTGAAACCTACGTGACCTTTCCGATCAAAGCGTAACACTGTGTCTTTCTGTTTTGCCCTTTATCTTTGCTCTCTAACTGATTCCCCACCTGCCGTCTCTCAAACACACACACACACAGAGCGACATTAATCAAGTCTTCACCCACAGCTAGTCTGTGCTGCAGGTGCATTAACAGAATGTTACACCTATAGCTGTTTGACATTAATAGTCTTGTATGTTTCCCGCAGGATGAGAGGGATGGATGGAGTGACGAGAGGAAAGAGAGATGGAAAATGTGAAATGGTGGAAATTGCTTGGGCCGGGCTGACATGGATGTCTCCAGGGCAGCAGGGCTCTGTGATGTGCCTGAGGTGGAAGCTCTCAGAGTGGGCCTGACACTCTTCAGCCAGTGCACAGGGCCCTCGGGCCCTGAACAGCAGGGCACCTTAGATCTTCAGAAGGACTGAAGTGTGATTGGTGAAATGGGTCTGAAGAAGAGGAGAGAACGGGAGAATGAGAGAAACAGTTCATGACAGGTTACATCACCACCTTAAACAAAGTGGTGTTGGGGGAGGGGCATTCTCATTCCAGAGGGCATTTTATTGGACAAGATGAGTAAGTGCACTATGAGTCATCAATATTCTTGGTCTGCCTGGGAAAGAAAGAGTGTCGATTTCAAGCGTGTTTGTTTGTTAAAAAATAGGAAAACGCTGGAAATATGTATAGAAATCCACACGGCCATCAGATGCCTCTTAGAGTAACATGTTTTTCAATATTCACTTCCTGGAAAGCATGCATGTTAAACTCTAATGTCTGAGCCTTTGTGTTTTGAGGTTTGACTCTCTCTGCACAGCGCCAGGTGTAGCACACACACACCACTGCTCTGCCAGCTGTCATCTAGCAGGAGTAGACACAGATCGTTTGAAGTGTTTGTGTGTGTGTTGGTTTTTTTGTCTGTTGCTTATGCTGTCCTTTTCCCTAAGCCCATCAAAACCGTCAGCTGATGTTTACACTGACTATCTGAATCCAGCTGAGGTCTTTACACTACACACCTTGAAACATGCATACAGTTCTTTGAAAACTTGGCAAACCACATGCAATATTTATGTATTCGCCTGCTTTAACTCTGCTTTTGACAAAGAATGTAACATTATCGAATCTTTCGCAAGGACATTACACATTTTGAACGTATGACTGATTTACTGTGATTTACAGATAGATGACCCAACATTTTTTCTCAGAACTTGACAACTTCTAGCCCCTTTCCACTTTCATTGTACTTCTCCTTTGATCTTCTACAGAGGTAAGAAAGTCATGCAGGTTTGGAACAACATAACTCAACATAAAGAAAGAATTCTTTCAAACTAGCCAACAAAGGTACCCATATACCCATATAACTTACATGCATATACAGTTCATAGATGGCTGTACGTTTTACACTCTCGTCCTGTGCCTTCAAACGTAGCAGACGACTGTACATGTAAATGAAGTGAATTTTGGCTGTACATGTGAATGTGGTTTTATTAATTGAGTTTCACAGCTGAAGAATGTGCTCAGCCAAGCAGAAACGCCTGCTGGTAATATAATGTCTGTCCCTGAAACAGTTGTAATGTCATCTAGAGAACGTGTGTTGGTTCCGTCCACACGCACTGCACGATCTGCTGGGTTCTCGGCTTCTAGAACAATCCAGAATCAGTCTGATGATACAGTGAGATGAAGAATCGGTCGTACAATTGCAGTTACTTTGTGAACTGGAAAGTAGAAAACAAGAGAAAGCTAATTTGCTAGCAATTTTTTACGTTTTCCTAATGTTTTCATAAGATAACAACGTTAAAAAAATGCATTTTGCCATTACAGCTAAATGAATACACCACACTTTCAAAGATCTGCTGAGTGAAATGAAGGCTCTGAGTGATAGACAGAGTTTCAGTGGGTTTCACTGTCTTATGGTCAAAGATTATGATTTGTTTTCTCAATCAATGTTTTGGTGTTGATTGTACAATGGATTTGTTTTGGAAAGATGTATTTTTGTATAGTTTTTGCCCTGCAGTTTTTCCCTTAATGCAAACAAACCTTAACGCATTTCACAATATGTTGCCAAGGGGGAGAGAGATAATCATTCAATGATCAGAAAATCATTGTGTGACACTAAACTTTATTGATAATTTGCGATTATTTTTACCTATAGTGCTCAGACAGGAACTCGGCACACATGACAATGATGTGGTTCCATTCATTTTATCTGACATTTGATGTTTTTTCTCGCTCTGTAACTGAAAAGCAAAGACAGATTCGCACACGCAGCGTGCGCCCTGGGATCCGCATCCACGGACATGTGTTTCTCTTTGGGCCGGTCCTGTGGTTAAAAATCCAGTTTGATTTTTCACAAGTGTCTTTTGTGTGTATTGAAGATGTCTTTCTGTCAATGTACAGTCTGCTGTTTGAAAGGAAAGCGATGGAATTTCACGAGGCTTTAGAAACCGAATGAATAAAACATGGACTGGCGCTGTACGCAGCCCCGCGTTTGATTACTATGAGGCGCGATGTCTAGGCGGAAACGTGTGTGTGCGCATTCGAGCTCAAATGTATGCAGATTTCAAGCTGCCCCTCCTCACCGCACCTCCATTTTCCCTTGTAATCATGTTATCAGGATAGAAGACAGAAACGCAGGAGAGTAATAGAGAACCAGTGAGACGGCTAGCTGCTGACGCAAATGTGTGAGATGTGTTCCAGGTTCCACGCTTTGCTTAGCTTTACCTTCAGCTTTTATTTTGCTTTGCAAACAGTAAACCTCTGCTTCTTATACTTAGCGCAACCGCAACTTTATTTAATCACCCTCATGCTATTGAAGACCTGCATGATTTTCTTTTCCAGATAAAGATAGAATAGAACACATTTTAAGGAATGTTCAAGCTAAGCTAATTAATGATGATTAATTATATTCAAATCCAGATGAAGTTGTGTTGTGGCTTAATGGTTAAAGAGTGGGACGTGTAATCCATAGGTTGCAGGTTTGATTTCTGCTGCTGGCAGTGTGTGTGTTCACTCCTCACCAGTGATGGGTTAAATGCTGAGGACACGTTTACCATCTTATTACAAGTAATTCTTAATCTACACACTTATAATGCCACAAAAAGTGCCTTATAATGCTATAGAAGAACCATTTTTGGCTGTATGGTTCCATAAAAAACCTTTAACATGACTGAATGGTTCTGTAGGGAACCAAAGACATATCATATATACCAAAAACATTATTCTTAAGTTTGAACGTTCCTAGAACTTACAAAATAAAATGTTTTTAACATTTTTGTTACTTAATGGAAATGTAAGGAAAACATTCTTACAACCTAAAATCTTTAGCTGGGAATGAACCTACTCAATAAATCTCAATAAAAGCAGACATGTATGATGCAGAAATCAGATGTGTTAACAGTATTCCTCATTTGCTTATAACAGTGTCACTCAGTGGTGATCAATTCAGCCATCAGCCGCCAATCAATAAATAATCAATCACTCGTCACCCCACGCTGACGGATACAGCCGGTTTATGGCATTTTTACAGCACGTCAGGGGGTGTTTTCCTGTTACGGAAATGTTTTTATGATAGGTTAATGACGCGAGGGGTTTAATGACAGTAATTCGGGAAACTGTAATTGGCTTTAGCTTCCGGCTGACAGTTAGAGCCCCTTCAGTCTCCCCTTGTGACAAACCATCCCTCCTGTTTTCAGTGTAACAACCAGACACTCGGTTCATGCTTCAGGCTGTATTGATTTCATATATTGTCATGAAAGAGTGTCAACAGTGTCGATATGGGTGAAAAACTCTATATTTGTCCTTCAGTGTTACCTGTGTGTGTGTGTGTGTGTGTGTGTGTGTTTCAGCATTGCGTTTCATCTCCATTTTGCGAACAGACAGTCATTTCAAAAACTGTTCTTGGGACCATACAGCGTGCGCGGATCACCCTACCAATACAAAGGAGGAGAGCAAGAGAGTCAGGCGGGTACTAAATGAGACGGAAAGAGAGAAAGGAGGAAAGAAAGAGAGTTTGATGGATCAAGTGTCCTCTGTTAAAATGTAGCGACCCCACCTGCCAAACACCCCATTCAGGGTGATCCATCACCCCGCACATCTCCGAAACTCTCCCCTTATCGCTAATGCTCCGACTCTTTCTCTCCTTCTTTCATCACCCACTTACGATCCTTCGCTCCATCCCTTTAGCTCAGAGATAGGAGATGGAGACGCTATTACTAACTGTCGTCAAGTACTTGTTTCCAGGCGACCGAACATGGAAACGGTCGTCGTGTGGATGTTAGGCCACAGGGTCACTGGCTGTGGTGTTCCTCTTGTTTATCTAAATAAAGTGATCTCTGGTTCACCCTTCTTTTGTGTTTCATTTGGTCTTGGTTCTCCACAGGGACTCGAGCGTGTCTAGCATCATGACAAGTGCTATCTGTCAGTCAAGTCTTCTAAACATGTAAGCGTGAGACAGAAACACAAGGCTGTTTACAGTTAACATGAAAATACAATTGAGCCTATTTATTTTCTAAACGGAATAGTAATACAAAAATACAAATGACATCATTATTTATCTACATGGCTTCTTTGTTTTGGTAAACATAAAAAATAATACTAAGAATATCTATTGGAATATCCTTTATTTTGAAGTTGTTTTGTAGTCCTTGTTCTTGTTAATTGTAGTTCTGTTCTTGTTACCATGATCTGATTGTGTCCTTGTTTCCCCTGATTAGTCTGTGTATATACACCACTGTATATACAGTTCTAGTGTTAGTTTGTTACTTAGTTTGTTATATATATATATATTCTTGTCATGTTTTACGTTTCCATGGATCATGTTCATGTTTGGAATCATTAAATCACCTGCATGTGCATGCAGATCTTTTCTGGATCCACTAAGTTTGTTACAATATCCTGGTTAATGATAAGCAAATAATTTAAATTACATTTGTGAACTGGATCTAGTATTTCATTGAGAGGAGCTCACTCGATTTGTCATACAGAGACCACTTTTCCTAATCCAGTCCATTTCCGGAGAATGAAATTAAGTCCAGCCTTGATTGTTTTCTGGTCAAATATCCTGTTACTCAGAAATACGCCACTTTACAAGCAAACTGGTTTGCAATCGCTGTTTCAGTTGTCTTTAAACAGTGGCTGACATACTTATCTACACATAAAAATCAGTTCTCACGCTATTTATCAGTTAAAGCAGCATTTCTGCACCGCCATCATGTGCCTGCAACCCTGTGTAGAAAAGCAGGACACACAATCTTATGTGATTTGGAAAAAACAGAGTGCACCAGAGCTCCCGGGATCCTGTATAATTCCTTCCCAGGTAGTTTATCTGTCACCGAGAAACCAGAATGTTTCCTTTAGACCATAAATTTAATCTGTTGCTGTTATCCGGGTAAGACTATGCAATGCGGTTGAATTTATTTGATAAAGGAGTACAGAAAGGTCTCATATATTTTTCTTACTTTTTCTTTCTCACTATAAATATTTTCCAGCAATCTGTTCACTTTCTAACCCACGGGTTCCTCACCTTTTTTGTTCTGCGTTCCATATTTCGGGTTCCAAGATTCTTGGTGCCCCACAACACGATGCTAAGATCTCCCAGGCAGTTACCCAGTAAAGAAAGAACGTTCCCAGAACATTGGATAAAGTTCTGTAAGAGAACATCTCCCATTATCTCTCAAGTTATCCCAAAACTTTATTGCAGTAACATTAGTAGAATGTTTTTCTAACACTATATATCATATATCAAAAGCGTTACTCTGAAGTAGTTAGTGGAACTTTTTAAAAATGTTACAGAATTAAAAAATGTTTGAATAACGTTCTTGTAAGCAAGTAATACCATTAATGCAACATCTAATAAACTGGATGTTTTAAATGTTACTAGAACATTGAATGACATGCATAAACATGTGATCATGTACAATTGTTTCACATGTGATTCCGTTGAAATGGGATTTGCACACGTGTGACACATTTCACTATTGATTGCGGCCATTTTTGCACATGTGAAATTCATGTGTTCAGGGAAATAATGCATTTGCTCTGTATTATGCTCCATTCCTGCACACAGTCCAGCTCATTTGAGCACAAAACACATCCTGCGTAAATGGCCCACATGGAGGTGCAACCCAAGGGTTGGATAAGCAGGAAAAAAGAGGCACACACAAAATCAGACGCCTCCTTTGAGAACCACCCGACAGCCAAACGGAGGTCATGGGTATATTATGCATATCCCGGGTGCCTTCGTATGACATGCACGTACGAGGCATCATACCATCCTGTCGAATAATGATCTACCCTTTAGTATTACAATTCACTCCATCGGATTTCTGAGCAAATCCCTGACTCTAAGCATTCCGGATCAAGGACCAGCCCCTCTGAGATACTGAATGTAAAAAGTGCAATTTGAGTGTCGGCTTGTGTTTCATTCTCCTTGTCTGATTTGGCGTACACTATCCCCCGAGCATCAGCAAAAAGAAACATTCACTGGAGATTAAACCCAATCTAACCCGCAGTCATATAGAGGGAAATTTGCCCAAAGAATTACCCAGCCTGCCCCAGTCCCCATTACTGTCTCTCTCATTGTTTAACAGTGTTATTAAGCTTGGCAGGAGGGGTTGAGGTAATGAGGTTTCATAAAGCTTTAAATATACATTTGGAAATCAAATGTTTGGACGACTCATACTGGGTGATGATTGGGTCCTCGAGTAGATCTGACTCTATTTCCTTCTAATATATATTTTTGTTCTCTCTGTGGACTGCGGTCCTACATGCTAACTCAGTAAAAAATAAGGCCAAGCTTGTTATTGAGGAACACTGGAATTATGGGAAATACTTCCACATTAGTCAATGTGGACAAAAAGCTCAAACTGGGATGTGATGGGAGATTTGGATGATGTTGTACCAGTTTTGTTGGAACAACATGTCAGTTCTGTGAGAGCAGATTATGGAGTGAGATTAACAGTGAGATTTCACAGATTCTTTGCCCTGTCAGATCTGAGAACGAATTTTCATAAACAGGAAGTCATTTCTTCAAGCAGTGTATTGATAATATACCTAGCTAACGGGAATGTTGTTCTCTTAGAGTTCTCAAAACCATTCTTGCAATAATGATAGTAGAAGGTTTTTTTAATGTTGTATATCATTTCTATCAAAAACGTTATTGTTAAGTTAATGGAACGTTTAAAAAAGTTACAGAATTCAAAAAGTTTGAGTGATGTTCTTACAACGTATCGTCTCATAACATTTTGTTACTTAATGAAAACATTAGGGAAAGATTCTTACAACCTAAATTGTTAGCTGGGTCGAGACAAATACATCACTGGACAGCAGAACAGTATATTCTCTGTCAATAACTGTCAATAAAACATTTCTACAGCTATCCTGACCTAAATGTCCTTGCTAATCCATTCGCAGAGTCATTTTTACAGTGTTACCAGTGGGGCTTGAAAGCTGACTCATGTAAATATGGACTGTAATCTGTTCATAATCAGCTGTCTGCGCGGTTTCATACAGGCCCAACGCTGTATTGACCGAGCCAATGCAGAACATGTGCACAGCTGAAAATAATGCTGATGAAATGATAAGATTCTAGTTCATTTAAATGAGGTGCGTATAAAAAGAAAATTAACCCCAATTAGTCAAGGGTTGGTCTTCTGATTGAGCAATTGTTTTAATAACTGCCGAAATCATATTATGGCCTAATTACATTTTCTTGTTTTCCTTCCTCCAGGAAAAAACTGCTGTAACCATCTTACGAATGTCCATTTGTCATGCTGGGAGACCAGCTGAAGACCACTGGCTTTGCTAGACTGCAGGACAGCTGAAGTGAGACCAGCTGAAACTAACTTGGCCGAGCTGAATAACCAGCTAAGGACCAGCTGGGCCAGACTAGTATAATACCTTAAGACCATTTGGGCCAGACTGGTAGACCAGCTAAAAACTCACTGCACCTGACTGGGAGATCAGATTAAGACCAGCTGGGCAAGACTGGAAGGCCATCTGAAGACCAGCTGGGCCAGACAGGGAGATCCGCTAAAGACCAGCTGGGCCAGACTGGGACACCAGCTAAACCACCTTAGGCTGATTGAAGTTGTTTTTGTCAGAATGCTGAGCAAATGAAACAGCAGCTTCATGGTGAAGCCAGAGATTTTCTATAGCACATCCACCCCTCTCGTCCTTTCTCTCACACTCATAGTCATCTCAGTGGAAAGTCCCCTGAAAGGTTTTTTAAAATCCCTTGAGTATACCAGCACACACACACACACACACACCCATACAAGCAGCAGTCGATAGAGGTTATGGGAAACTATCGCCTACAGTAGATGCAGTTCTTGTGTATGTGTGTGTGCCAGTACATAAAGACAGACCAGTGAAAAATGGTCCCCATGAGTTATTCCCTGGAGTCTTATTACCTTTGTGTGTGCTGTGACTAAGAGAGGTTGAAGTACTGTATAGTGGAAAGTTATGGGGCTCTCTGCCTCACACCAACCCTGTTCTTAAAGGAACAGTACACAAAAAATGCATGTTATTATTTACTCTTTAAATTATTTTGTGACTGTTGCTTTGATTTGTCCTGAGCACTTAATCTTTAAGAGTAATTATTAATTATTATATGCTAAAATAGTAGCATTTCATTCTTTAGAAAACTCCTATCCTGTTTTTTCTTCATCTTCTGCACATTCAGGATCTTGAATTCGAGGAATGTGAACTCGGAACGGTAAAAATGAAATGATAGGTGTAAATTGTTGTTATTTTGTCTTGTCGAAAAGAGCGGCTACAAGAAAACAGCAGAAAAAATAACAGCAAGCGGGTTTGGAATGACAGGTTTGAGAAAATAATAGCAGAATATTCATTTTTTTTTTGCTGAACCAATCTTTAAAGTTCACCCAGTGTGGAGAGAAGGAATCTGAACACAGTGGCATTAAAACTGTTCCACAGAGACGAATCTGTCAGGAAGTTACAGGGTGGCAGCTTGGCAGCTTTTATCGGTAGAAAGCCATTTAGCCGAGGCACGGAACACAGATTGAGGGTGAGAAGAAGAAAGAAGTTCATGCTTGAACTAAGGAAATAACTGTAGGAAAAAGTGTCAAAACAAAAAGAAAAACTTTAAACTTAAAGTAATCAAAATGTTAGGAGGAAGCATTGAAATGTCATGCGTAATTTGCATCAATGCATTTTGTTAGCCAAACATCCATCTTCTGGAATTAGCTGGATCTTAGCAGAAGCTGCTAAGTGAAGTTGCGTACATGGGCAAGGTTGTGTTTACACCTAGCAATAAGATTGTGCATATCTGACCTGCATCACTTGGCGCAGGTTCGAGCAAAAGCGCAGTTCTCTCCCCTGTTACATTTAAGGGACTGTTTATCTGCTACCCAGCAAACAGGAAACGTTTTCTGAAAGTTCTCTGAAAGTTATCAAAAGTTCTTGCAGTATGTTAGTAGAATGTTTTATTAACATTATATAATATATAAAAGAAATGTTTTAAAACGTTACAGAATTAAAACGTTTGAATAACATTCTTAACCAAGCATGTAACAAAGAAAAAGCGTTAATACAACTTAGTGTTGTGAACATTCCTATTTTTAATGTTTTTGCTACTTAATGGAAATGTTAGAGAAATGTTCTTACATCTTACAATCGTTAGCTGGGTAGTCTATTGCTATCAGTTCAATTTTGCAGTATTCTTAGCTCAAGAACAGTAACAAATAAGGTAAATAAAATTTCTGTTATGACAGGCGTTTGGAAATAGCATTTGCTTGGTAATATTTACTTCTGTGTTTTCTCAATAAACAAATTAAAACAACAAGCCACTCAATGGCATGAATTACAGTAATTTTGGCACGGTTAAGGTGTGTTTTTAGACACCATGCGAGTGTGGTAAAATCATCTTCTCCAAGTAATATAGCTCATTAGCCTAACTGTAGTCTTTTAACAGTTGCTAAGCAACATCATAGCGTTGTATATTGATGTCGAAGTCAGCTAGCGTCAACAGGTGTACGTATAGCAGCTATTTTACAACTGCATCAAAACGGCTCATTCAATTATCATTTAAAGGCAGAACCAAATGCAACAAACCACCACCCCATCTAACAGGGAACGTTCTTAGAATGGCTAATGTTCTCTCAACGTTCTCTCAAAGTTATCAAAAATGTTCTTGCAGTAACATTAGTACAACACCATGTATCATGTATACCAACTGCGCTATTCTTAAGTTGTTAGTGGAATGTTTTATAAATGTTACAGAATTTAAAATGTTTGAATGATGTTCTTATAACCAAGCACTGACGTTAATACAATGTTCTGAATGTTCCCAGAACATTCAAAATCACAGTTTTGTTACTTGGAATGGAAATGTGAGGTAAACATTCTTACAACCTAAAATTGTTAGCTGGCTCTGAGGGCATTAACATTGGTCATACCAATCTGTAGCTATCATACCGCTATTATATGTTGACATAAGCACATGTGCACTGTCACAACACTGTTGCCCATGTACGGCCGTTTCCTGTATCGCTGTGATAAGGCTTGACAGCATCACAGAAGCTTGTGCTGGGGATAAACTGAAGAGATGACGCGAGCTCTGACAGTCTGTGATTCCAGCACACGCGGGTGTTCAATTACAGTTCACGCCTGAACCGGGGCTGGACAAAACTTTCACTTGAAAAACTCATTCTTGAGCTTACGAATTCAAACTGGCAATGCAGTTTTGGGACAAAAGGTTAGTTACTTCTTTTAATTGTTTTTCTCTGTGCTGATTAGACTTAAAACTAGGTTCGGAATTAACAAAACAATTTACATAACTGTCAAAACTGTTGATGCGGCAACAGAAAATGTACAACACGTTGTTTCCAAATCACTGTTTTAAAAAACACCGAAACTGAAACCGTCTGCGCGCCCTCTCGGTTTGGTTCCGCTCGTTCTGATGACATGCTGTGGTCCAAATCAGATGGATACGGCCACGCTCCAGATGGGAGGTGCGTCTATGGCTTTTTGTCTGACTGTCTTCACTGCACTATAATCAAGTTAAAGATAGAGAGAGAGAGAGAACGAGAGAGGAAGCAAAAAAACGGGTAGGGAGGGCAAAGCGATAGAATCTGGAAAGATAGATGGAAATATTTAAAGGAAGAGAGAGAGGGGAGGAGAGAGGGAGGGCGAGAGAAGAACACAACTTATTTTACTTTGAGAGAACGTAATCTATCTGTCTCTTGTTTACCTGTGCGGTTTCAGTCTCTCGGGTCCCTTTATTTCGTTCAAGCTCATATTGTCTTTTATTAATCTATTGCGTTGGTGCAGCAAGATATTGGTTTGAGATGATGATGTTATTATATCTTTGTGTGTGTGCGTTCCTGTACTACGTCCTCATATGTAAGATGTGCAACAGACTGCATGATTTACTTGCACCACATTTGCATTCTGCGTGCCTCGATTTCTTTTACCAAGAATGTACATGCGTGCAGCCTGAGAGCCTTCATAAATGTCAAAGGCCTTGTTCTTCAAGCGCGTGTACGTATTGCCTGGAGACACGTCTCTGCAGATCTGAATTCACTTTGATTACAGCACTTAAGTTATCCACAGATGAGTAGTAACTTAAGAGGCCTATTTGTGTTCTGATTGTTGACTTAATATCAGATGTTGAAAGTGCACTAAACACCTGAATATATTAGAGGTGGTGCCACAAACGTCAGGACAAAACCACTCACACTGATGACAGGTCTAGCCAATGATAATGGTGAAAAACAGCATTTTATTGCATGCAAAATAGAAAGAGCTCAAAAATGTGCACTTGTAAACTCCTTACAAACTCATAACAAATGATTTGAAGTGGATCTCGCATTTAAATGTATGGATTTGACAGACACTTTTGGCTGCATTTATTGCTCAATATTGCATGGTCTGCATGAAATGGAAGTCGCAGCCGACTTTACTGCAGCGTTCTGGCGTGACGCGAACTTTGAGGGTGTGGCTTGTTTTTCCACTGAGGATTGATTGGATGTAGAAAAGTAGGTGTTTCAGAACTCACAGTAGAGGAAGTTGGAGGAAGTGGTTATTGGCTCTGGCTCCCCTCAGGCCATCTGAGGAGATCTGTCGTTCCAGTGGAAAACATTTTTAGATTTTAATAAGGGTTATAAGGACACATGTTTTTTTAAATTAATGACGTGCACAGATAAATCATTTTTAAATCATCACACTAGAATATTCCATAATTCATTATTTTGTATATATTTGAATTTAACGCTAAAATAGAAAGGTCAGATAGGTGACACAGTTGGGATTCAGTGATTTAGTGGTCGCACGCATCATTTTTTTGTTTTGCTTTTGATAATTTTCTCCAAAAACAACAAGCGAATCACCCGTCGTTAATACTTTGTCTTTCAGAGCAGATGTCATTTACATAACCCGACTCTCTGTTGCTATAGGTGATTATAACGTGTGCAATCGTGTTGCGCACGCGGCGAACGCATTCTCTGCGCGTGAAGTCTCGCACGATCACCTGTGGCGTGACGGAGAGGGACGCCGACGAATTCGTCTTCCTGGATCTTTACAGTACAGTCGAGGTATACAATTATCTATAGATGTACAATTATCCACACATTATACAGTTTCAGTGATCTAACAGCATAATCAAATTGTAACTAAACATTTTACCTTTACATTTCATGTCCATTTGTTTGTGTATAGTTAGTTTGTGTGTTTGTTTGTTTGTTTGTTTAAATAGGCAAGTAATACGTGGATAATGTACAAACACATCATCTTTTTTTTTGCAAAATTAAGGTTTATTTGCATTAATGACAGACTTCTTTACGTTATCATTTGACTGATTTATTGAACATTATATTGAGTGTATGTTCCTAGCAAATCCTTTCCCAACAAATCAATATAAAAAATACAGTACATATCATATAAATAAATGGCAAGGACAGTACGGCTAGTTATATGGTGAACATTATATGGTTGATAAGATTATATGCCACACACTGTATGTATACAGAGCTCTGAATATACAATATCACAATGTTGCATAAATGTTATCGCTTGGTTTTCGTTCACAGCCACTAACTGTAATGAAAACAGGATTCTCTCTTATCGCTCTTTTCCAATTCATGACTTTGGCTTTGTGTTGAAACCTTTCAGAGTGCGTTGGTGTGATATAAAGTATGTTTATTTCCATCCTGTTCAGATTTAAATTTTTTAGGTTTCATGTTGTATTGCATTTTATTTATCAGTGGCCAGACAATTTTTTTATTAGATCTAAAATTAAACGTGAATCCTTAAAGTATCAGTAAAAATAAAAAACAAAAACAATTTCTAAAGTTAGACCGTAGTGTAAACATGTATATTTACACAAGAAGGTGTGTTTGTGTGTGTGTGTGTGTGTGTGTGTGTGTGTGTGTGTGTGTGTGTGTGTGTGTGTGCACACTGTATATGGAAACCAATCCAATGTTGTGACGCCTAAAACTCAAGCGAGACAGATGTTTTCTCACGTGACACTCTCTGATTGGATTTTAAAGGAAAAACACAATTAGAGTGTTTTAACACCTCTCTGTTTCCTTTATTTAGATTTTATTTAGATTGCTTCAGTCTGGTGTTAAACTTAATATCAAGATTTCTGTCAGCTGGATGATTTAAATTCTGCTCGGCTGTCTTAAGCCAGTTGCATTTTTAAGCGAACAGCATCATTATGCCAGAAGCAATACATTTCATAAAGAGCAACACGTGCAGTGCTAATACAACACTGAATCAAAAGAACTCAACCCCCATCACCGTGGAGATCAGTCTGTCCTAATAAATGGACAGAAATAATAAAAACAGCCGACAGTCGAACAAAAGTGCAATTTTGTTATGCATGATAGAGGTTGTCAGGGTAGATGTAAATGCAATATTTACAGAGCTGGTGTCAGGAGGAATGCCAAGCTTACATAAATAAATTCTTATATGTTGTAGCGCTTGTTAAAAGAAGTGGTTATTTAAGGAAAACTAGAAATCTAAGTGTCACAGGGTAATTGAAGAGTCTGGAAAATAGCTTTGGTTTTTATCAAACAGCTAATCATCATTTTTGACCAAGGAGGTCTACAGTAATGAAGAAAACTTGTTAACACATTCATCTCACTGGCCCTTGCTATATAAGCATGGTCTTGCAACAGCCAAGCAACCGCCATAGCGATGAAAGAGGAATGCTAACAGATAGCTTTTTCTGGGTATTACAGACCTGCTGGACAAACCCCCTGTAGCTAAAAACTCAAACTCAAACACCAGATTGTTTAATGTTACTGGCGATGTTTCTCTGCTGCTGCCGTGGCGTTAGAACACAAATGAGGTGAGGCCCTCGTTGGAGACTAGCGGTTTCCTTTGCTCTTTAACTTGAGAGCCCTATTCTTAACGTCAAACCGAGACAAAAATGCAGATGTTGCTTACAGGCGCAATAGAAATGCAAAGAGAAAAGGTGGTTTGTGGAAACTGGAGCAGCTGGAAGGGAAGTTTCCATGTCTGACTTCAAACCAATATCTTCTGTAAGCGGCGCTCCACACCCTGCAAACACAACAGAGAACTTTCATCTAGAGACTGCGATAACCCTCTGTACATCAAATATATAAAATGTAATTCAATGGATATAATTACTGTATTAATGACATCAGAGGGGTCCAACATCATTAATTAAGAGAAATCGTCTGTGTCGTCACTGAAGATTCTGACGGTGTATCGGCAGCTGATTTGATGTTGTGCCTCAAAACACACACAAGGCTAAAAAATTGAGAATTACCAAAACAACAGCACGTATACCAGTCAGCGGGAAGTTGCGGAAAATATTCGGAAGTGTCATTCTACCCCGGAGCGTTTTATTGCTGTTTAAACTTCACCTTAGAAAATGTCAAGCAGATTTAAAGACCAGAATTCAAAATCGATGCAGAAACACATGGCAGAGCTGTCAGAAAGATCTGGTGTCAGGCAGGAGTATATATAGCACTAACTCCATATGTGAAGCTGACGTGGGGTTTCTGTGTTGTGATCTTGGTTTGGTTGAGAATCACTGGCAACATGATTCTGGTTTATAGGGCTGTGATTGGGACCTCTGACTCCCAGCTAACAGGAAACATTTTTGAAACGTTGGCTAATGTTCTTACAGCTATCAGACTTTACTGTTCTTACAGTAACGTTAGTAGAACATTTTCTAACATTATATATCATATATCAAAAACTTTATTCATAAGTCGTTGTTACTTTAAACTTTCAAAGTAACGTTTTAAACCTTTTTGTTACTTAGTTAGTTTAGGTGGGTGGTTAGTGATTAGAGTTAGTCCATTAGTCTGTTTGTTGTTGGAACTGTCTATCCAGACTTTGGGATACAGGCCTCACAGTCGAGGTCTGCGTTATGGCAGTACTATTAAGTTTAAATGTTTGTGTTGTGGTGGAGAGTGAGCAGTAAGCATCTTATTAGAAAATTGGGAGTTTTTTATTAGTTAAAAAGATTTTTTTAATACGCTTGTATATATTCATAAGCTTATAAAGGCATTTAGCATTAGTGGAGCGGAGACGGTCTTTAAAATGTTTTTTTAAAACAGTTTTGTGTACAGTTGATAATTTGTGCTCAATGAAAAAAAAGTGGGATTGCAGTAATGGGACCCAAATTAAACACAACCGTGCTGGAACGAATTAGTTGTGAGCAGAGACAGTTTGTACTTAATGAAACTTAATATTCAGTAGGAGTGGGTGTTAAATAAAAAATGAGTTTCAGCAGACCACGATGCAGTGAACAAAATGCGTATGTGAGAGCTCAGCGGTCAGTGAGAAATATGTCGCTTTTTATTTCAAATATGTTGTGTTAAAATAATCTAATTCATCTTGTGGGCTGTCTTGGAAGTTTTTGGAGGTCCACAGATGGTCAGTGAATAGTCTGTGGGCGATCCGTGGGCAAGAAATGCAATAATATATGCAACTATTTATTAAACATAACCCGCTACACAGAGTCGCTCAGTTTTCCTGATACAAATGTGTCAAGTTAGCTTAATAGTCAAAGTTAATAACCGCTACACTGTAATACTACTTCCCCCCAGATTTACTGTATTAAACGGCTTACAATGTTTAAATCAATTAAATTAAAACAGAAGCTCAGAAAATATAGAACAGCTCCCATGTGACAAAGAATAATATTATCTAGCTATAATATTTTTAGCAAACAGACGCAGTAATAGGAAAGCGTTGTTTTGATGTGAATAGTCAACTGACGCGTTCATGCTGGAATAGGCATAAAACTGCACCACAGTGTCCTATTGCTCTTTTAAGATAACCTTTCTATTAAGGGCCCTCATAAGGTAACTGTCCAGTTATCGGGACACTCTTTTTAGTTTATTATTGGATTTGGACTGTCATAACATTGGCTATCTCTCAGCTGTACCCTCATCTTCAGAGTGGGAGGGAGCAGCGATTGAACCTTAGCTTAAATGTTTTTATTGTGTCTTCAGCATAATTGCTTTGTGTTTACAAGGACGCAGCGGTCAGAGATAACCCACCACGGGCCGGACGCGTGCGCGAGCGCGCTGCTACCTCAATGAAATGGATTCGGCTCTTCCCTCTATCTCCCTCTGTTTTACCTTCCCCTTTAATATGTGTGAAGTTGTCTACATGAAAGCACAACAAGCATATATGATTTTATCAGCACAGTCCCAGAAACCACTCTAATCATAACCTGGCCCGTATCTTCATTTCCATTCTGGTTGACGATTGTGCGTTCTCGCCATTGGGATCCTGCGTCATTTTATCTCTCCCTCTCTTTCTCACTCTCTCCGCTGTAGATGACTCATTGATTTCTTCTCCTTTATTTATAAAGGATTAATTTCAGGGGCGGTGTACAGTTTTATTGCAATCATTACTAAGCGCATCGGTGGCTGTTCAGTGGTCTGGTTAGTGCTTTTAAACGAAATCAACAGCGGCGCTCAGAAACACAAATGAATAGAGATTACGAACTCAATGTCATCTCGGATATATAATGTTAGCTCAAACCGCACATCAGACGCACGGCCACAAATAGATGCAATACAGACCGCTATCTAAAAATACCTCTATAAAACCTCTATCTAAAAATACAATTCTAAAAAAAATACATTATGCCTCAGTTGATCGTGGTGTGTTAAGTATATACGGGTCTATAAAGAGGAGCAAATCAAAGCTTAGCTTGTACTGTATCATTCCGTGTTATCATTTGAATCTCTTCTTTTAACAAAGACAACTCTTTTAATACAGGCATAATAAAAGCAGCCGCAGCTAACGAGGTACATTTATTCTGTTTATTAAGACAGTTCAGTGTTATTTTTAAAGAGTTCGTATCACCGTTTTCTCAGATGAGTTGAAAGTTTCCACATCTCCTCCTCTCCTTTCGTACTTGTTAAATGACACAAGTCTGAGTTCCGTGTTTCAGCCGGTCTAACAGGGCATAATTAGACGCGTGTGGGTTGGGGTGGGAGAAGCGGGCAGAATCAAATATAGTTTCTTTTAATTGTCTAGAACAGTATAGGTGATAATGTTATGCAAGACTCAAAAAACAAAAGTCTGCAGAAAGGAACTCATTAACTCACACAGGGAGAAAGTGGGAGAAAGAAATATTCAGAAAGCAAAATAAAAAATTAACATAACGTTACTGCCATCTTTGTCTTATCTCTGTCTCTCTCTCAGTCTCTCTCTCTGTCTCTCTCTCAGTCTCTCTCTCTGTCTCTCTCTCTGCCTCTTTCTCTGCCTCTCTCTCTCTCTCTCTCTGTCTTTCTCTTTTAAATCATGAGGCACTTGAATGATCAATGTGGACGAGGCCAGTTGTGATTGTTTGTGTTGAGATGTCACAGCATGGTGACACTGATGTCTTTTTCTGTAGCCGTGGGCAACCGTTAACGAGACATGTCCCAGAATTCAATTCAACACATATTTCCATGCCCATCATCCTTCACCCTCTGGTGTTTATATTTGGCTTTATTGAATGATTTATGATTTATAGCAATCAAAATATCAGAATAATAAAGCTGTCAGTAACGGTGGCTGTTTTATGTGCTAAATTAAATGTGCTATGGGGCAAAAGAAGGAATATTTGACTCATTCTATTTAAGTTAAACAAGCTGTTTTTTGGCATTTATAAGATGAATTTGCACAAGCGTTGATGTTGTTCATGGGTGATGCATGTTTCTAAAAATTGTCATTGTTTTCTAAAGCTTTCCTGTTTGTGCTCAATGGTTCTGTGTTCGTAGACGTAGATCAAGGCCGGCTATTTGTTACCTAATGGTTACATCTGCTATCCCTTGTCATTTAAAACAAGGCTTTTAATAAGCATTTTTTAAAGTCTGCTGTGCCTCATCGAGCAGATTGTATAACTTTCGCTTGCAGCTTTCTTTCATTCACGTAAAATTAAATATACTCTCTGCCGTTTTATAACAGCCTTTTGAATCAGGAGAGTCTGGTGCCTTGGGTGAGCAGCTCTCAGAACTCAAATTATTTATCCTTTGTTCTGTTTTATCCAGTCATTCTGTCTTGCTCTTTAGCCACAAACGCACTGCAAAGTTTGGGGAGTGACATCTGAATTACAGAAGTGAATCTCCCAAGTTCTGTGTGTGCACGGAATACAGGACTCACTCCTGTATTACTGATGTGACAGTCAAATTGACAGACCTGACGGCTCAAATTGTAAATTATTATTATAAGCCTACCGTTGCGAATCTGGGTAAGGTAAGGAGACCGTTTTGAACACTGATTTGTTATGTACTGATATTTGTCCATTTTTAACCAAAAATTTGTTACGGATTGGCGTAACAAATAAAACACACACCACGTTCTGTATCGGTTTGTTAACGTTTCTCTTGGTTTGTGTTTTTTTTCTCGTGATATGTGTCAGATGAGAAGAAACCCTCAATGCTCACAGCTCTGCAGAAGCAGGTGATTGAGTTGACTTCAGTTTGATGCGACGATATCCAGTCCTCTAATAAGTCTTATTCAGTGCTCGCTCCTGCGGGAGACGCAGGGAAACAAGCCGGTCTGAGGCCTCGGAGTCATCCTCACAGGTCCTCTGTTCTCGCTCGCTCTCTGTAGACCTCACCGAGCCCAGGTGCATGAGTTTATATCAGCTGCCAATTTAACTCCAGTTCACATTCTCGAATGTTTTTCTCCCCGTCAAGAGGAAAAGGAAAAAATGAAAGAGAGTTTCGAGAAAGAAAATGAGACCAACACGCGTCCGGAAATGAAGGAGAGGGGGTGAACTCGTGAGGTCTGGTTTTGGCTAGTGTGTGAGGTTAGCCTATGCTGTGTAAAGGAACTAGATGTTGTACGGTGAGTTTGGCACGTATTCCTTTACACACACACACACACACACTGGTTTTTATGTTTTACAGGGACATTTCATAGACATAATGGTTTTTAAACTGTACAAGCTCCCCCTACATTAGCCCTACCCCTAAACTTAACCCTCAGAGAAAACGTTTAGCATCTTTAGATTTTCAACATAGATCCTTGTGTGATTTATAGGCTTGTTTCCTCGTGTAGACCAAAAAAATGTCCAAGTTTACTGGTATTACTATACTTGTGGGGACATTTGGTCCCCTATAATGTAGTGAACAGTCTTCTGTGTGGTGTGTTTTTTATGTGGGGTTCTGAGATGAGCGCATGTATGGAATTGAGGTTTAGATCTTGGCTCTGTATTTCCACAAGAGCTGCTTCTGTTTACTGTTGTCACAACGGTTAGAGGCGTTAGTCACACCTACCACAAGAATAGAAAATAAAATTGACTTCAGTTTATATAGTGTGCATTCAGGAAGCTGTTGTGTTGTGTGAACAGGGCAATTCAAACTTCACACCCGTTAGTAAATACGCTTTTCAATCCAAACATTATCTGTGTGAATGTAGCTCCTAACTCTCTTAACAATTTAAGGTTGTAAGAATGTTTCCGTAGCATTTTCATTAAATAAAAAAAATGTTTTAAATGTTATTTTGAAAGTTCTAGGAATGTTTAAAACGTCCAGTTTTTTGACGTTGCATTAACTTTAATACTTGGTTGTAGGAACATTATTCAAACATTTTTTCAACGTTCCACTAACTGTTTAAGAAGAACGTTTTTGATATGTGTGATTTGTAATGTTAAAAAAAGTATGCAAGAACTTTGAGAACTTCTAGAGAACATCAGCCAACGTTCTGAGAGCGTTCCCTGTACGGAAAAGTGTTTACTGTGCACAGAACTGAAAACTAGTTGTTTATGTGGTGGTTCTTTGAGCTTTGATAACTCGTTTGAGGTGTGGTGTTCAAGAAATCACAGGAACAAAGGTATGTGTCTTAACTCGTTCACACATTTGATACCAGCCTTTGTTTTTCCACTACTTGTAGTTTCTCTCAGCAGCCCTGTGATCTCAGGATAACATACATTGCAGTCGACAGAGCGTGCTGTTTGAAAACAACAATTTAAAGAACATAAACGAAACGCGCCACCCACGTCGACAGATGAAGCAATTTGAGATTGCACTGTGACAAGCTCGGGGAAAAATTTACATTCAAGACAGCATAAAGAGTACAAAAAAATAGTAGAAAATCTTTCCAATTACGAATGTGGTTTTTGTCCATTTCGGTGCGCATTTATGCTACCGCCTTTATAGCAACATTCCTGCCATCGAATGTCAGTTGAGTTTTGAATGGCACGTGTAACTGACGAACAAACAAGCTGCCCTTGAGTTTACGTTGTGGTTCATAGTTTACGTTACGTTAATGAAACCTTGAGAAACAACGATACAACAAAAATGCGTTTTTTAGATTTCAGAAGAGTCCCCTCCCCCCTCAGAGCAGGACAAGAACAGGATCTCTTCACTGGCTAATTCACTGGATGGACATGGTGTGCTCATCAGGAACAGAGAATGAAGGACAGCTAGTTCGACGTCCACTTTAAGTGCGCCGATCTGAGTCATTTCAGTAGAGGAGCAGAGAAGTGTTTACTGTCCTGACAGAAGTGCTGCATGCATGGTAGGCATAGCTGTTTTCTTCATCCTGTTTTGGTTCTCAGGCGCGTAAATCAAAGTTTATCACTGAATAATTTTGTGGTGATGTAGAATTAGTTAGATAAAGGCGTTACGTCACGAATAAATGTTTGGTAGAAATAATTCGCCCCAAAATTTTTGTCATCATTTACTTGCTGTCAGGTTGTTATTTTTAGGAATTACTGTATTAATTAATTAATCATTAATTAATTAATCATTTTTTTTGTGCATTAGTAATCATTTTTAATTTCCACAGTTTTATTACAAATATCAAGGTCAAACTACGGTTACCATGGTGAGACAATGGTACTTTTGTTTTCAAATCTGGTAAATTTGGTTACCGTGGTTTTACCACAAATAATGAAATTATGGTTACTGTAGTAAACCATGGTTCATTTTTATCAGGACACAGAACTGAGGTTTCAATTCATTTTTGTGTGAATATTTTCCGTGTTCGGTTCTTTCTGTTGTCTGACAAGTTTACAATGTAGTTCTGTGATCAGTGATACATGGCATGAATATTCATCTTAATCCGAATACCTGAGGAGGTAATTAGAGACTGATTTGTTTCTTTCTTTAGCTGCGGAATTTGTTCAGTGTAAACTATGAATGTTGATGCGAATCCTCTTGTTAATGCAACAGGGTGTTAATTTTACACGGGCCTACTGTAAATGATGTGACCGAATTGAAAAGCGGTTGATGCGCCGAGGTTTGAGTATCTGAGAGAAATAACATATTGAAAACTAAAGACAAGCACTGTATTTAACTTTCTTTTGTCCTCGGATTTCTGAAGCTCATCTTACGTATGGAGCCTGACCCACTTTAAACCTTCAGAAATGGGCATGCGCACATTTAGCTCGAGTCCCTTCTCGAGTCTGTTACGCACCAACCCTTGAAAATTTCTCAGCACGCAACCTCCCAAATGCCCACACATGCACATGCAGTAAAAACCAAGTGCACGCAAATGTAGTTTTTCTTTAATTAGACCACAAAGCCTGAGGCAAGAGCCTATCAAAAGACACAGAGTGAATTATCAGAAGTTTACGTTACCTGGGGACTGTACCCTTAATTATGGTACATCCAAATGTCTTGCTTGGAACGTACCCTAGATAGGCAGGTAGAAGAAAGAGAGCGATCAAGGGAACAGTCTTTGAATGATCAAAGCTTTCAGAGTAACTTAGGGGCCAAGCTTTGAGTGGAACAAAACATATCCCGACCTCTACAGACACGGCTAGAATGGGGAAAAATCAAAGAATCTGTTTCAAACCCCTCATTAGACTGCTGCCCCTGCGCGGCTTGACGCCATTTTTCAAAGTCCAGTCAACAGAATGTTCTAGTAAAGAGAATTCAGTTGTAATAAAGAATACATGAACTAGCGCCGTGGAACCACTGAAGAGAGGTTTGGGGATTTCTNCCAGTTCTGTCCCTCTAAAAAACATAAAGGACATGATTGTTCTTGAAAGTTTTTCTGAACATTAGCTGTTGTGATATGTGATGTTCAGCTATGGTAAGAAGCGTTTTTGGACCTGTTTTGATACTTCAGGCATTTGTCAGCTGTCACTGTACAGATTTGGTGTTCCAGAGACGAAAATCAGTAACACAGGTTTGAAACGACACGAGAGAGAGTAAATGATGACAGAATGATCATTTTTGAGCAAACTCCTTTTAAGATCAGCAATAGATTCTCCTGACAAAAAAAGTCAGACCCTACCAATCACGAAGGCTGGGTTGTTATGGGTTGTTTTCGTGGCTAATAGTAGTTGAAGTGTGTGATCTGAACTGTGAAGTCAAGTTGTTATGCGAGATAAAGATATTGTCTTTATGTTCATGTCTAGTATTCCTGTGCCCGGGTCGATCGACCGATTATTCTCCAGTTTTTCCTCAATGGTAGACTTGCAGCCCTCCGACAGCTCGCACTCTTCAACCCTTCAAGCTCTTTGCGGATTTTCCCCACGTCTGTGGGCAGGAATAGGCGTTTATCTCGACAGGGTGCATGCATTAAGAGCGCTAAACAGCTTTGACATGCCTGTGTCAGTGACTTTAAAACTGCTTTCTGGGGTCGCGCTGCATGCGAAAGCCATTTCTCATTCTCTTACGAGGCCGGGCGCATGTTTGCGGTTGTATTTGCGTGTGTTAGACGGACGGACGACTGACATTAACTAATGCGTTCCGCTGTTACAATTACTGTAGCAGCATGAGGGGTGACACAGTAAACTCCAGGTGAAAATGAGGGAAAGTGTTGAAAAAGAGGCACGAATTACAGAGAGAGGCATACGAGGTAAAACGAAACCCAAAAACTGACCGTGAATAAATCGAGGTAAACTTTTGCTTTGAATAGAGGCATTCTAAACAAAAGATGTTTAGATCTGACTTAAAAAGGTAGATTTGTTGTGCGAGTTTACTCTTTAGTTTAGCCTGCCAGGAATTGAGTTTGTGGAGAGGTGAGCAGGATTCGAACAGGGGTCACCTGCACAAATGTACTATTGTGCAATGTATGCATTTCAAATATACCTGTAACAGTATTAAACATACTTTTTCCTGAATACTTTATAACAATGATACATTTTGAATATAATCAATTAACTATTTTAATTTAGCAGATATTGACACATTTTAATCTAGCAGACGTTTTTATACAAAACTGACCTTTTTTCACATTCATTTCCTGTATTTCTGAGAAATTGAACCCGTGACCTTCAGGTTAGTTTTTCAGTTTTGCTCAACCTGAAAGAGAGTTACAGGAACTAAATTCAGTATGTTAAAAAATGAAACTGCGTGGTGATTTTTAGATTGAATAATATACTTTCTGTTGTGTCTGTCTGGTTCTGGATTTGGTTCTGGATTTTGGCCAGTGTAAATTATTAATGTAGTCCCAGCACAAATGGATTAAGTGAACTCACATTTTACAAATTAGCGCAGATTGCGCGCGTTAAATTTGGACTAATTAAATGTTGAAGAATCATTTTGCATTAGCTCATTCCAATTACCTGAATTAAACAAGCCCAAAAATCAGTGTTTGGACCGAAGCGAGACGTCCATGTAAAAGGATCTTGATGCGCACGAACAATTTAGAATATAAATCACAAAAGCATACAGCACTAGACGGCCGTGATGGACTGAATGCCGGCTCTTGATGTTTGCTCTTCACTATCTCATTTTAGAGGACAAACTAATGGACCGTACAGAAATTCGGTCGCATTGTCTCTGATGGCTTCTCTGTAGACGCTGCATTAAAAGGACGACTGTTACTGTTGTTACTTGTCCTGAGGGAAGGATGGCAGTCACTTTACAGAGAGATATTTAAAGCCTGTTAAACATTTAACCCCATCGCACAAGGTCAGACGCACACACGCACCCATACACGCGGCTAATCGGGCCTTCATGTGCCACATTGGGACAAATCACACTGAATATTAACAAACGCTTTAGGTCTTGTGTTTTGATGCTTTTTCTCAGTGGGTTCCATTAGTGGATCAGGCACTGTGTGAGTGTGATGGGGGGGGGGAGGGATTGCTCTTTGCTGTTAAGTGTAGCAGTATGTGCTTTTTACATTTGATGCGTCTCTCCCAGCTGTACTGTAATCTCAACTTGGGGTCCCAGTGTGCCTCGACTCATCTCTATGAATATCATGCCCTGAATTCGTTGCTATGGGGAGTCGTGTTTAATCAGCATCATTATTGGACTGTAACCGTGTATTGCAGTCCTATTATGGGATGTCTAGACGCATTTTGAAGGACGAGCCATTTTCATGCACAGAATGATAGTCTGTTATTTAATATCCCAGCTAACAGGAAACATTCTCAGAACGTTGGCTAACGTTGGTTAAAGTTCTCTCAAACATGTTCTTGCAGTAATGTTAGGAGACCTTTTTATCGTTATATATTGTATATATCAAAACATCATTCTTAATTAGTTCTTGAAATGTTTTAGAAACATTACAAAATTAAAAAGTATGTTAATGATGCTCTGATAAACAAAAAATTTGTCGAACTTTCAAAATAACGCTTTTAACGTTTTTGTTACTCAATGGAAACATTGCGGAATTGTTCTGGCAACCTAAAATTGTTAGCTGAGATGGTGTTAAGTGTACGATTTAAGTTGTTGGTGAGCAAAATGACCCTGTGACATCCGTGGCCTGTGATGGCTGAATCCACTAGAGTCTTAAAAGTGGGCCACTGCCTTGCCAGGTGCGATGAAGAAACGGCAATAATTTAAGAGGCAGATCAGACAGCGTCTGAACCCTCACTGCCGTCTGATATCTAACTGAGAGCTCTGAATCTCGAGGGAGACGACTAGCAGCCAATTTAGAGGAGTGGATCAGATGCGCTCCTATAATTAAATGTCAACTTCATATGCTTGGTCTAAATAATTGTGGATAAAAGTGTGACCGCATCAAAATCAAATCTAAGCCCTCTAAATGATCACCGGAAAGAGCTGAGCATTTGGGAGACTTCTAGAATTCCGTATTGGAGATATCGATTATCAAAAATGTTAGTTATGTAGGAGCGCGTAATACAAGTGCACGTTTTACAGCGTCTACGTTAAACAGTATGTTAGTGTAGTTAGGTTCTCTAGGTAGAGTCATAAACCATCATATACATTACAGTGGGGCTGGTCTTTCTTTTTCACGATTAATAGGGGGTTTTCAATTTATTCTTCCAATTGGTCATTCAATTATGAACGTTTGTTTGCATCCTAGACTCATAACGATAACTACGTGTGATTACAAGCTGCTAAAAATAAATTGCTTATTAATAATACCTCGCCGGTGTAGTTTATTAAATAAACGCTTACGCGATCACTAATGTAAAGTGCGTCTCCAAAATGTTATAGCCCCTGAATAATTAATTTCCATATTACCGGGCCATGTATTATTAATTTTTAAACAAATCCATTCCTCTACCTCTCATTGTAATTACACACAAGAGAATTAGACGATACCATCGCCTCTGTTCGGATGCCTAAGCCCGAGGATGGAGCCCGACACGACCAGAGCCGTCATGAAAGACCACCAGATGTTCATGTGTCATCCCAAATTTAGGAGACATCTGACGTGTGCTCCTCATGTCTTTCTCTAGCACATCTGGTCACTTCCCACCGTGGAGCGTCAGTTCGAGCAGCGGGGTGAAGTACAGCCCTCCGCCCTCCATCACCCTCCGCTATTGGCCGGCGCGCACCGGCTTCATTATTTCTGTCTCACGGATGCGAGAGACGCGCTGTGCGCTCGCTCACCCACACTGCGCGCGGATGAGAGAGAGAGATGCCGCTGCTTTCTCCCGAGTGATATTCACGTGAACTCGCAGACGATCGCCGAACTTCGGGTTTATCGCAACGGGAGGGACCTGTTACTAAAGCCGAGGGAAGCGATGGCACACGCATGAGAGCGTCCGAGCGGCTCCCCGGTTTAGTTGGGGATGCTGGCAAGCAGCGCAGCGACGATGGGACGCTTCGGGAAGAAGGGACGGTACACTTGCTTTGGCTTTCTCGCAGTCCTCGTTATTCTGCTGCCCAATGCGATGGCTCGAGGTAAGAGAACTTAAGGGTTTATTCAAATCACATACGATATACTTTTTAGTTAACCTTTATCTGTCCTGGAGAGTTCGTGGACTCTCAATTCTTGCCGTACGAGCAGAATGCATCTGCGCCGGGTGCTTGTATGGGGTCTGGATCGACTGTTGGGGAAAATGTGGAGGAGATTTGAATGAACATGAAACTTAATACACCCATGTTAAAGTAATGCCCATGAATCAGTTCATCTAATGCCTGCTTCATGCCACAGATTAAAGCTCCGTGCCATCGCACACGCAGGGAGCGAAACATTTGGGCACGCGTGGTTCTGTAAAAAACATGAATCATCTATCGGCAGTATCCACCGTGGGCACCTTGTCGCCAATTCTGTGTGCATGACCGGCGCCCGTATGTATTGGTTTTGCGCGTGACTGCATGTGATATTGTGCACGCCGTGAGATGCGCAGCGCAACAGGCGTGTAAGCGCCTTTCCATCCGATTCTGCACGATTTTGTCTACAGCTGTTAAGCTCTGTATTGAAAATCAGGTTACGCTTTACAGTACATTGTACATTACAAATGTATGTTTCATAAATACTTTTAAAATATCAGTAACAATAGTGTGATTGCAATCAGCTTTATAAGACAGTTACGCGTTAAGTGCGGCCCTTTCTCGCCAATAATCGTAAAGTTATTGAGATCGGATTGTAAAGTGTGACGGAAGATCACATGTTGGTGTCTGTGTGTAGATTCGACATTAAAATCCCCCTTTTTGGTGCTAAGTTTTAAGACGTTACATTTATCGACAGTCCTACTACATTTCTTGCCGCTGTTTTTGTGTATATCTTTAGGAGACTCACTTTAGGAGCAGCACTTGCATTATGTTCAGGAATCACTGATGTGCACTAAAGAGGTGGACAGCGCGCGATGAAGACGAGCACAATAACTATCATTAAAATGTTTAACTAAGATCGCTAAATTGAATGTTTGAATGTCCAGTTCACGTTTCATTCATTACCAGTGCGATTTTTTTTTTGCCCTTGCAAAAAAACCAACAGGTCTGTTCATTGACGTATTAGCTTGGTTGACGTGTGCAATTTGAAGCAAAACACTTATAAGGGAACCTGATGCTATGGAGTGGGCAACCGGACGTTGATGGCCTTGTTATTGGCCAGGAGTGCTGTTATTACCTGAGGTACCCCTGAGGGTCACTTTTGAGAACCGTTTTCTGTATCTGTTTATATTGGCTGATCAAGAGATTGCTGTTAGCTGGCTGCATTTGAGGTTAGAATCTGGAATTTGTCTTCCAATATCATGCTGATGTCAGTGGTTTATTCTTTATGCGGTTTGATAAGGTGGATTAAATAATACACTTCAATAATAAAGATTTGAGTATGAACAGAGCGCAGCAATCAGGAGGTCAGATCCGTCGCAGAGATAAAAACCAGGACTTGATGAAAACCAGGACGGTCGGTTTTAAGTCCTGGTTTCTAATCTCTGCACCAGATCTGACCTCCTGATTTATTTGCAAGTCTATTAGCAAATTAGCCCTCGGGATTTGATCTTCCTCCTTCCCTTAAACTATGGAAATCAGTTTGAACTGACCTAACATTCATAATTAATGAGTTCCTCTCACTAGCATTAAGAGGATATTAAGGTAAGGTTGATCCGTCTCTCTCCCAGAGTCTGCTGTGTTGCTTCATTGAGAGAATTCATTAATATGCAAATGAAACTCATTAAAAATATCCAATCATCTGTCGCGGTCGCTTACACCGCCTCAAGCTGTGACATCATCTCGGGTTTCATATCCAGGGCTGGAAATGTTCCGCACCTGTCAGAGGGAACCTGTTATTGAAAACCATAAACAAACCCAAATGGTTACGCCGTTTGCTACACAGCCTTTGGTCAGAGCGTTAATGTCGTTTTCGTTTAATGTATTGTTGTTTTTTCATCAGGTTGATGTGAGACAGAATGAAGCTGTAGCTCTGGGCGGCGCTAGATGGAGATGTAACAGTCGCTCATTCAGTGGTAGAGGCACATGGTAATAAGTTTGAGTAGCTTTTGAAGTCTCTGGAGGGGCTGTCTCACGGCATGGGCTAAGAATAAAAGCAGTGAGTTCCATTTGAACGCAAGCGATGTTTAATTCATTGTATAGGTTTGATAGACCTGAACTTACGCTTTTTTTGACATCCGGGTACATCGCAGCTGTCAAGAAAAACCTTTGAAATGTGGAAAGTATTCTTTTGGTTTTGATGCACGTGTGTGTGTGTTTGCGTCTGTGTGTGTGTTCGTGTGTGTGTTTGCGTCTGTGTTCGTGTGTGTTTGTGTGTGTGTTTGTGTGTGTGTGTGTCTGCAGCAACATGATTTAATGACTTGTGCGATGTTATATTGATGTACATCATAAATATGGACACCACTATAACACTGAGCTCATTGGATGTCCTCAAGATACATCTGTTAACGCTGATGCATTGTGCTGTCTGTAGAAACCTGGAAACGGCATACATAAGACATACATTTCCCATAATGCATCAGTGATATCCCCAGAGAAACGTTGAGCTTGTCATGTTGTGAGAGCATGTCACGAAGCTGGTTGATGAAGAGTATTTATGAGAGCATGAAGAGGGGCCAGGTCTGCTTATCCTCAGGGGCGAGCAGCAGATCTGGATCAGAAGTTGCTTGTTAGTTTGATGGAATCATCTTGTCATTTGTCATAGCTGTAACATGGAAAGCCAGCTGTGTTCCTGCAGAAGACCTCAGGACATGCCGGTTGCTATTCAGAACAAGTGTAAGAAGCTTTCTTTGCCGTACGTAAGCAACTCTGCGCGTGTGTGTTTTTGGGCATGTGTGAACAGGTGTTTGTGTATAATCTGGTTCACAGGGTTGTGATTCGGAGGCTAATCCGTACGCGCACTGTTCAGTGGTGAAACCAAACAAAGGTCACGTTACCTTGGCACTCATGAATTTGTCAGGAGAATCTGAGGAACGACATGAATTTTTCACCATCAGGAGGTCAGGGGTGGATCGTGGGGGAGGTTGAATTGTGAGATTTTTGTGTTCAGCGCATCATTTCTTGAGTGAGTGCTCGGGGGTGGACGTGTATGTTGTATTTTTGGAGACGTTCATCCCATACTAGCTGACAATCTAGATGCCTACATGCCTAAATGTAGGTCTGACACCAGAGGTTGTCAGCATAACTACTGATAACATCACCATCATCTCCATGTTTTAAGAGCTAGAGTGTGTGAATGAAGTGGAGTGACAATGCATTCTGTAATCACTCCGCTCCAACTCCACTCCAGGTTTTACATTAACCACTCCTTGTTTCCCACGCTCTATAGTATAATTTGCACCATTATCTGCTGCAGCTCCACTGTCAAGTTTATAATGGAGCAAAGTTTATAATATGTGAAATGATGTTGATGGCAGATGAATTAGTGTGATGATACGGTGCAAATTGCTAGGCGGACTACACGCCTGAGAAGAGAAACTGACCTTTAGTTTTTCTTTATATATGTGAAAGAAAAGCTTTGTGATTTTCTCAATATGCGTCTTTAATGTCAATTAAATAAATTCAACGAATCTTTTTTCCCATGTTCGCGATCAGCAGGTCTTCAGGAGATTTCACAAATGCCAGTTCAGATTCACATTGAAAGCTTAAAACGCTGTCTTGAAAAACATTACTTCGCCTTGCTGTCTCATTTAGCTGCGTGTATAGTCGCAGACCTCCCCAGCTGACAGGGAACGCTCTCTGAACGTTGGCTGACATTCTCTAAGAGTCTTTCTTGCAGTAATGTTAGTAGGACGTTTTAATGTTGCATATGATATATTTTAAAAACATATATATCTTTTTATATTACTATATTCTAAAGTTGTTAATGGAATGTTTTAAAAATGTTTGAATAACCTTCTTATAGCCAAGCAGTAACATTAATACAACTAAAAACTGGATGCTTTGAACGTTCCCGGAACTTTCAAAACAACATTTTTAACATTTCTGTTACCTAATGGAAACGTTAAGGAAATGTTCTTACAGGCTAAAATCGTTAGCTGGGTCTGAGAGTATCGCCACTCGCCTTCCTCCGGCACGTGCGCCCGCCGTGCTCCTTTTTTCCTAAGTGGCCTTGTTTTCTATTTCTCCATCTTCATTTCTGTCTCCTCAGAGTGCTTTCGAGACAGTGCCGAATGAAGAGTCTGGAAGATTGCTGTCCTTCCTCCTCTGACCCTGGGTTTCACCACCGAGCCATAACTCGCACCATTAACCATGAACCCTTGAGAACGAGTGCTTCCCTTTCTCTTCCTCTGCCCTCCATCTATTTACCTTTTCAGCATGCACACTGGCCACTCAAAGTGCTCCTGATGTCCTGTACTATCTTCGGTATTCTGAGTGCTCTGTCAGTGTAAATATATCTTTTAATTTCCTGTTTGTCGCGAGACCTCCATTATTTTTTTTTAAATGTGTTTGTTGATGCTTTTTTTTCGAATGCGAAAAAGAAACAGAGAATTGTCTTCTGGATGCAAGGAGAGAAGTAAGAGAAGCAGCGATTACAAATAAGTACAGATATGCAGCGAGAATGAGTGAGGAGTTCTCTCTAATGGATGATGGCCGTTCAGAAAAGACGAATGTATTTTGCCTGTTCGACTTATACCGACCCAATCGCAATGTAGCTGATTCTAGAGTTTATGAAATGCAATAATGACAAATAAACAGCCGTTTCCACACACAAACAAATGTTCAGACGCATGTCTGTAATGATTTTTTGATGGATAACATGAATCAAACGCTATGCAGTAGTCAAAGAAATGTAAACTAGTTTAATGTATTCTCCCCTCATTACCTGACCATGACAGGTTTCTGCTATTGGCTATTGTATTTGAAAAATGATCCGACATGTCTCTTCGGTGTAAATCAATATCGTTCACAAATATGAATATTTCATGTATTAATAATCAATTGCAGCATTGACAGAGATGTAAGAGGCTGTCGGTAATAAAATACAATGCAATTTTACCTCAGAGGTTGTGATGGCTGCGCTGTCATCAGGCTGAGATCTGATTGGTCCGCAGGTGATATTGATTACAGCGAGAAAGAAGCCGGCTTTGTTTGTTCATGTGTCACGTGAATGAAATCGTACGCGTCGTATTTGAAATGCAAAACAAGGCTTTGACTTTGCTGGAAATGGATCAATAGCATTTTTACTTTGGTTGCTCGCAGCTGATTGGAGCACGCCGGATGGGTGTTGACAGCTAGCTGACTAAACGAACTTGTCTGGTGAAGTGGTTACCCAGCTAACAGGGACATTTAAATAACATTTTAAATAAAATTAAATAGCGAAACGTTAAAATTTTATTTTAAATGTTATAGAAATGTTATAGTAAATGTTTAGACTGTTCATTTTTTTAAAATCGGCAATGTTTTTAAAACGTTATGAGAATGTTCCAGCTGAGCTGGTCGAGGAAATCTCTGGTTAAGCTGGACCAGAAACCTGGTGAGGGTTCCAACAGACTGGGTTACAGTATTGAGACACAACAGATCAAGAACATGCTGTGTTCCAAATGTGTTCATACAGTCTTTATAACAAGCACCAATAATCACACCTACAATCTGCTGGGAAGACCCAATGCTCTCAGATACACATTTCCCACGCCCACTTGAATTTCATTAAAACTACAGCCTTGCTTTGAGTAATGAGTGTGTCACTATAGAATATGGTTCTCTCTCTCTTATTCCACAAGCATGTTCTTGAGGCCCCTCGTAGCGTGTGCTCTATGTTCCGTGACTGAAGAGAGCGTCGCATTCACGTGTGCATGTATTTTTCATTTGCAAGTGCACGCACGCACACAAGGGCCGCGTGTAGTGAAGGGCCCGACGCGGCAGCATGTTGATGTACGGTCAACAGTGTCAGTATAAAAATCTGCTGCCTCTTCACGCTTGTGTGGCTTACTGCTTGTAAAAGAGCAGAAGATCTGCAGCCACCAGGTGTATTGTTAAAAACGCACACACCCGCAACGCAGAGACATCTAGAAACACGGTCCTCTCTCTCACATACAGATTTTCCACTCAGTGAACAATAGTTAATTTTCTTTTTACAACGCTTATAAACTCAGTGTGGGTTTAAAATATCGCCCGCATTACGTTCCGGTTGCCTCCCGCTGTGTGATGTTGGAAATGTTCTATGGAAGCACAGAGCTCGTCTGGGTTTTGCAGGGCTGTACATACCCAGAATGTTGTCCTTAAATAGCTGCTTGGAATTCGTTCTCCAGGCAGCCCCTTCAGGAAACGTCCCCTTGTGTTATTGAATTTGGAGTGTGAGTGAATGAGTTGTTTGTAGAGGAGAGCATGGGAACATCCTGTGGAAGTGGCCTGTTTATGCTAGCCGAAGTTAGCTCGAAAGTTTGTGGGCTGCTCAAAAGTGCTGTCGAAATAACATGTTGTTTCATCATTGTTTCTACATTATTTTCAGAGGTAGAATTGTATATGTAGCTAATCTGATGTCTTATTACTGTCGCTGACAGAGGATGCTTGCATTATTTTTGCTTTTTCCAAAGGGCTGCCACAGTTTTTTTTTTGACTCCATTGATTCCTGTAGCTCAGTTGGTGGAGCATTGCGCTTGCAACGCAAAGGTCGTGGGTTCGATTCCCAGGGAGCACATGCACTGACAAAATTTATAACTTGAAGGAACTGTAAGTCGCTTTGGATAAAACCATCTGCCAAATGCATAAATGTACGGTGGCTCTATACCGTCTTAAATTTGATGTAAAGATCTAATGCCGCCATATTAGATAAGTTAAACTAAGAAAAGTGTTAAATAAAAAAAAATACCCCAGGTTCAAGGTGAAACTGACTGTTGTCATAGCAATCACATTGTTTTGTGTCAACAAACATCTTTTAATTTAATACATTGCTTTCCTAGCATATTATTTTGTAGATGCACGTACCTTGGTGCCTTAAAGGGACAGTGCACCCAAACATTCTGTCATTTACTTTCTCATGTTATCTCAAATCTGACTTTTAATTCTCACTAGATTCCAAGACACAGACATGAACTCTACGGCAGAAAGCTTAACAGTTTCTGTAGCGAATATATCTACAGTCCCCCGCCTGCAAACACCTGTGTGTGTGTGTGTGTGTGTGTATCATGGGGTGTGTTCCACTCTTCTGTTACCACTAGGGCTACATGATTATGACAAAAAAATCATGATTGTCTATTATTTCCCCTGATAATGTAATTGTGCATGTTAATTGTGGCTTTAATTTACATTAAAATAACTCGGATGATCTCATCTGGTTATAATGAATGCAGCTGTCACTGTAGCTTCACGTGACTTCTTGAGCCCTGCGGTGACTGTCTGCACGCAGGGCTCTGCGCTCTCACGAACTCCCAGTATAATGAATGAATCTGTCTGCGGCGTGCGGTAAATCTCTTATTTACACCCTATCTACACCATGTGAATTATAACAAGCTACTCACAGTGTATATTTGAGGAATAAGGAACTCTGAGTCATGCTATATTGGAAATATAGTCAGTGCTGAAGGGTTTCGTTAGCGGAGTGTCACAACCTCACAATTGCCTTCTCAGCTAACAGTGAACGTTTTCAGCGCGTTGGCTAACGTACTCTAAAAGTTGTCCCAACTTTATCAAAAACATTCTTGCAGTAACGTTAATAGAATTATTTTTTACGTTATATCATATATATATTAAAAATGTTATTTTTAAGTTATGTTAGTTGTGGAAAATGTTACACAATTAAAAAGTTTGAATAACATTCTCATAACCAAG